>VDFB02190335.1:0-28776 GCA_007258455.2 Sequoia sempervirens
CCTTTTATCTCTCTCCCATTACCCTCCCCTTCTCTCTCTCAAGTCTCTCCCTCCTACACCCTCTCCCTCTCTCCCCTCTACCCTTAACCCTTAAAACCAAAACCCTTATACCCCCTACCCTTTATCTCTCTCCCACTCCCCCCCCTCTCTCTATGTCTCAAGTATCTCCCTCCTACCCCCACTCTCCCTTTCTCTCCCACTCCCTCCATATCTCTCTCTCAAGTCATAATTTAAAACAAATATCATTTATATTTATATTAATATTAAAAATTAATTTTTAATAGATTTGGTTCGATTGAACATGTTTAGAATGTTTGATCGAACCCCTTTCAAATCTATTTTTTTATTGTATGTTAAATGGGTTCGGTCAAACCCCCATTCAACCAAACATTATTTTTTTGTTCGAACGAACCCACTTATTTGCACCCACATCCTCTCAGGGACCAAAATTGCTCAGAATTTTGCACTTCGAAGCTAGATTTGAGAATTAAAATGGAGATCTCAAAAACCAAACTGGTATTAGGTTGCCCTTAAAAAAAGCTATCAAACGAATATAATTTTAATATGTTTTGATTATATTATCTATTTGTTTCTTAAGTTTTATTAAATATAGGTTTTTCACCAAAAACAAAACTCTTTGTTCTGCACACATGGAAAAGTAGAAGATTATCAAAAAAAAAAATTAAAAAATATGAGTGCACCAAATATTGGAGTCCTTGATCCAACAAAAAAAAAAAGAATTTCGATACATACAGTAAAAGTTATGCGTTATACGGTTGCGTTATGTCTGAATCTTGTAATTTTATTTGACTTTCAAACTTGATTAAAGAAAAAATATTCAATAAAAACTATCTAACCAAGTGGGAAGCACTAGATATTTGATACAAATCTAAATTCAAAAAATTAGAATTTATCTATCAAGGAAAAAAAGTTATGCGTTATACAGTCTCCGTCACTTTTTTAAAAATGTTGGTTTTTGAAAAAAACCAATTTTCATGGGAGATGGAAAAAGAAGTGCAATCTGATTTCAAAATTTTTGAAAAAACTATTTTTAGAATCTATAGAGAAAATGTGACAAGACTCTAGTTTGCATCATCTTCAAATTCCTCACGATTTAACCGCTATCGGTGCTCGAATGTGAAGATTTAGTTAAAAAAAAAAGTCAGTGTCCAGTTTGGCCAAAAATTGTAAACCACTATTGTTGGATCACCATAAAACACATATAAGAGCATTACATGTACCTATTCCATAGTGGATTGGTGTCACTTGTGCAAAGTGACCCTTTCCTAATCCTTGCTAAACTCAATCATAGATTCCTTGAAGATGGAGTGAAATGGGCAAAAATTAGCTCTCAAATTGAAGAGAGTAACTTTGCATGAAGATTGTGGATAGATTGCTGAAGAATGAGGCTTCTCTTTATAGATTCTCAAGTTGAAAGAGTGCTCAAAAGGGACCAATGTGGGATAATGTTTTAGCCAATGAGATGGAGAACCTTGTCAGATTGTGAGTGGTTGATGAATGTGCAAGTTTTGGTCAATGTGCCAATAAATGAGATTGGTTGGCCTTTTTCAAATTCAAATTTGGCTTGTTGGAGGGAGAAAAAGTGACTTTAATGCCAAGTGGGCGACATGTAAGAGGGAAGTTATTGCCATGTTGGAAGGGACAAGTCAACTTGCTTTCAAATTCAAACTTGAGGAATATTCTCAAAACATGCTTTGTTGAGGGAAAATGATGATTTTAATAAATGAATTAAAATGCTTTATTGGTGCAAGTGGGAAAAGCTAGAGGATGTGATGGGTGATTAGATTAGATTGATAAGGATTAGATTAGTTAAGATGATGTTAGATGATTTTGACCCATTTGACTTAAATAGTTTGATTTATTTAAATCAAAAGGGATGGAATCTGAATTTGGGATTTAATTAAATAAAGTTTGGTTTATTTAATTAAAAGGTGATGTGAGAGAAAGGTTAATTAATTTGAAGGAGATGAATCTAGGATATTATTTATGAAAGATAGAATGTTAGGATGTGATTAAAAATTGATCTATTTAATCAAATGAGATAATGATAGGCTTAAATTAAATAAAGTCAATCTATTCAATATAAATGGATGATCCTTAGAGATTGAATTAAATAGACCTAATTTATTTGATGAATGGATTTAGTGAGGTTGATTTATTTAATGAGCGGATGAATATGAATTTAATTAAGTGAATAATGTTAATTTCACGTGTCTACATTTTTCCCTTTTTTGAAGCAATGTACTTACTGCGTTGGTTCAAAGAATAAACTTGCCGCGATCAAAATTCAAAAAAAATCTAATTCTTTTTTAATACCATAGCAGAAAGTACACCAGTACATTGCCTCGTTCCTATCTCTCTAAATCCATTTGTTTGGAAATCATCGAGAGGTTATTGGAATGAGCGCAAAAAGGTAAGTCAAAAGACCAAGATAAAGTAAACAAACAAGCTGATGTTCTTCAATACCGCTAACCAAAAGGTAATGTATTTTTAAGGATAAGAACCGAAACTATTGCCAAAAGATAATTCCCATTGTAGGAAGGATGCATCCTAGGACATGTTAGTGGATGGCGGCACGCCATTTCGTGTATCCAAAGTGTTTATTCTGATAAATAATGCCCTTTGTAGGAAGGATACATCCTAGGACATGATGTTATTAGATGATGGGCTATTAACACAGAGTTGTCCAACTTGTTTACATACTGACTTAAACCTAAGACTTGACGTTTTGAGTTTTACTTTTAACCTGCTAAACTTGTTTCTGATTGTTTCACCAAAGATTGAGGATGACGATCGTTTATTATGAGTGGTGTTTATTGCGGGTGTAAGCGAGATTAGATGGATGAATTTTTTCAGATATTTGAATGTTTTTGGAGTTATGCAATGTTTTGAGGTTGTTTCTTGGTAATTTTCAAGATTTTCAAATGTTTTGATTTTTTCTATTTTCCAATGTTTTTGGGGTTTTTTGAGATTTTGAGCAAGAGACTAACCTGAAGACATATCCTAGGGGCCTTGGGGGTTGATCAATAGATTAGCCTTTCCTACGCGCTATACATGCGTATATTCACGAGTTTGACTGGATGAGTTGACTCTGATGCATGCATGAAGATATACATGATGAAATGTTAGTTTATTATGACAGACGCTTTAAAGGATCGACCACCTAAGTGTCCTGGGATGACTAAAGATCAACCTTGCCTACCTTCAAGGCGCTCAGAGACCTCGTGAGTTTGACAAGATGATTTCATGTTTTGACTTTGACCTGTTTTGGGATTTTGATATGTTTTGAATGTTTTGGATTTTGTGATTTTCTAATTTTGATTTTATGAGATTTTGTGACTTCAAGAATATACATGAATTCGATTCGGAGCTGAGAATGCTCTGGATGCAATAGACTATCTCGAGCAAAGGCATGAAAACTCCACCTTAGAATGGTTGAGTAGTACTAGGAGGATCATGATAAGAAAACATGACCAAACTATGGTGCAGATGCGGGTGGATGAGTGATGGATGGAGATATGAATGCAATGGATGATGGAAACGTAATGGATGGATGATGCAGAACAAGCCGTAAAGATCCTAGTGGATGGAAAGTGCTTATTTACACAATGTTCCTATTTGCCAGGTTTTCACCAAGGTACTTTTCCAAAGTGCCACCGAAGTGGTTTTCACTAGAGGACAATTTTTCTCTTTACTAGTTTGGTTATTTTTAAATCCTTTTCTAATTTTTCTTATCTTTCTTTTTTGATTCTTTTGTTGTCACCAAGATGCCTATTTCCCAGGATTTTGCCAAGGTAACCATTTCTTCAGGATATTTTCTAATTTTTTATTTTTTATTTATTTTTTATTCAAACAATTCCATGTTTCATTACCTTAATACCCACAACTTCTCTATATTTGGCATCCTTGTCGCCTTATGTTGTGAGATCCAGCGAGGGGAAAGGGTGAATAGAGATGGAAAGAATTTTCATTGATAACTATCATTCATCGTTGGCTTCTCAATGGGTGTACTTACCAGTATAAATTCATTACGATGCACATCTCAACAAATACAATTTAATGGCATGGCTTGAAGTGTGTGTTGATCATTACCAGATAGAAATATAGTGTCTATAAAATATAAATTTTTTTTGGCTCAGGCTTGAGTGGGAGGCACGACAAAGAGGACATCTACAATTTCTGCTAAAAAATTTAGCACTATCGACCTTGACAGTCAGGTCTACTATTGAATATTAGCTATGAAGAGTTCTTTTTTTTTTAATATTTTATCTTGACAAACATAAGTTTTGAGATGTTCGTGAAAAATTAGCTAAAAAAAAAATGCCCATAAGAAATATCTTGTTAGTTATCTTTAGGAAATACTCTATCAAGCTAAAATAGAAGTTAAAGTAACATTTATAGAAGTTTTTAATCTAATTAAAGAAAATAAAATAAAAAAGAATTCAATTTTAGTTAGAAAATCCCTCCTAGCGCCACATGTGATCACCCTTCAAAATATGCACACTCTCTAAACTCCTTTTCATGGGTTAGTCATATGCAAACTTGTTAAATGCTCCTATGGAATAATAATTCAATGCTTAAGAAATGCAACAAATAACAAGGATTAAAAGACATATAAGAGCATTGCATGTACCTATTCCATAGTGGATTGGTGTCACTTGTGTAAAGTGACCCTTTCCCAATCCTTGATAAACTCAATCATAGATGCCTTGAAGATAGAGTGAAATGGGAAAAATTATCTCTCAAATTGAAGACAGTAACTTTGCATGAAGATTGTGGATGGATTGTTGAAGAATGAGGCTTCTATTTATAGATTCTCATGTTGAAAGAGTGTTCAAAAGGGACCAATGTGGGATAATGTTTTAGCCAATGAGATGGAGCCAATTTTTAGATTGTGAGTGGTTGAGGAATGTGCAAGTTTTGGTCAATGTGCCAATAAATGAGATTGGTTGGCCTTTTTCAAATTCAAATTTGTCTTGTTGGAGGGAGAAAAAGTGACTTTAATGCCAAGTGGGGGACATGTAAGAGGGAAGTTATTGCCATGTTGGAAGGGACAAGTCAACTTGCTTTCAAATTCAAACTTGAGGAACATTCTCAAAAGATGCTTTGTTGAGGGAAAATGATGATTTTAATAAATGAATTAAAATGCTTTATTGGTGCAAGTGGGAAAAGCTAGAGGATGTGATGGGTGATTAGATTAGATTGATCAGGATTAGATTAGTTAAGATGATGTTACATGATTTTGACCCATTTGACTTAAATAGTTTGATTTATTTAAATCAAAAGGGATGGAATATGAATTTGGGATTTAATTAAATAAAGTTTGGTTTATTTAATTAAAAGGGTGATGTGACATAAAGGTTAATTAATTTGGAGATAAATCTAGGAGATGATTTATGAAAGATGGAATGTTAGGATGTGATTAAAAATTGATCTATTTAATCAAATGAGATAATGATATGCTTAAATTAAATAAAGTTAATTTATTCAATTTAAATGGATAATCCTTAGAGATTGAATTAAATAGACCTGATTTATTTGATGAATGGAATTAGTGAGCTTGATTTACTTAATGAGCAGGTGAATATGAATTTAATTAAGTGCATAATGCTAATTTCACGTGTCTACACATATATATAGAAATAATAAAAGCCCACATGCACACACATATAAGCATCCTGAAAGATAAAGAGATACATATGAGGGTATATGCATTTTCATTTATTATTTTTATTCTTCTTCATGTATCTCCTAATGTTTTCATACCATTAAAAGTGGATTTCGATGCTTCTTGTTGTATCTCGATTTCTTTAAATAGTATTCAAAGTGGAATGGTTATAAATTGATATTTGTAAGTTATGTACCAATTACCATTTGGATGCTATAGTACACTGATCTTTTTTTTTAATTGTGAAATAGAGTTGTCAATTAGTGAACTCAAATTGGAACATTTTTTCACTACAAATAATCTTATACAACTATGTCTACGGAAGCGGTTTTGTGGATGGGTACGTAGAGGCTCCCAATATTGATTTGTTGGAAGCCCCCATTGGTCTCCCTGTAGAGTCTGGCTCTGAGGACGTGGCTGCCCGACCTTCAAATCCTAATTCCGTAAGTATGGTTTCACTTTATCTTGTACTTGTCAAAAATTTGGAGTTATTGTTTCCAATTCTCTTTTCTTCTAGGTGTACATCTACGTGTTCCATCTTGACAAAGCATATAGATGTGGAAGTAGATATGCATTCCTATTTTCTAGCATATAAAAGGATGGTTTTGATGTATATGTATATCTGTATGTATATGTATGTATATATATGTATATGTATATGTGTATGTATATGTATATTTATATGTATGTATATGTGTATATATGTCTTTGTATATATACATGAATATGTATGCATATATGTATATATGTATACGTATATGTATATGTATGTATATTTTTGTATATGTATATGTATGCATGTATGCGTATGTATATGTATATATGTATGTATATGTGTATGCATATGCATGTATATGTATATGATGGTGTATATGCATATGTGTATGTCTATGGACATGCAAAAACAAATACTACAATATAATAGATTAGATATGAGGACAACAGATTTTGCGCTTTTGCTATGAAATGAATGGCACAATGGATCTTTTGATAGTGCAACTTAATGAAAGTATAGTTTTTGAGACTACAACAATCAATATTTTATATGTATATGTATATGTATGTATATGTGTATATATGTCTATGTATATATAAATATGTATATGTATGTATATATGTATATATGTATATGTTGTTGGAGTTAAAATGACACTGAGAGGGGGGGGTGAATCAGTGTCTTAATAGATTTGACCAATTTTAAAAAAATTCAAAAACATAGCTTAGATTTGATCTCAATATTATTCTGATTAATGCATTCATGAGTTGAATGTAATCATTCATAAACAGAATTGAGAAAAGTATTAATCCCAACAGTGTATTGAAACAACAACAACACAGTAAGGTAGTGAGAATACAAAAGAACAAAATGACACAAAATTTTCCGAGTGGAAAACCCTCCTGGGGTATAAAAACCACTCCCTAAATGCCTTCCAGGCTTAATCTTTTAATCAACTATTCACAATGCCTTATAGGCTGATTTTTGAGCACCCACTCAAGGAGCACCAACCCCTCATTTAGAGATATCTATCTCAAGGAGTACCAACCCCTCAAATTATGAATTGAACAACAATGATAACTCAGAGGATTTCTTTGTTTTTAGTTAAGCACATATTTCTCTGTTTTATCATCTATAGAGTACCTTAAAGATTCAATATTTGAATCCCTAAAATACTACATAGAGAAGAAATTTACAATCTCTGCATCTTGTTATTCAAATTTTATTGCAGAGTTTTATCCATACATTTTCATACAGCCAAGGAATGATAATCTTAGAATTACAACAACAACAATAGAAAAGAGTTTCCTGCTTCTATTTATACAACTGCCACATAGGTAACTGTCTTCAGGAGTAACGACAAAACAACCAACCCAGCTAAGAGTCATTCTCAACAAATATGTAATGTATGAGTTCATATTGCTGCATAAAAAGCACAACTGTCCTACACAGAAAATCATAACCTCTAATGCATGAATAACAATACTCAGTCAGGGCATCATATTGACTGAGATGCAGAGAGCAGTTAGAATAAAATGGTGATTATAAACCAGTATGAGCAGCATGAAATGCATAAATAAAAATAATAGACAAATCTATAATTCCCATGGCTCCATCAACCACTGTAAAGCTTCCAACCAGAAATGCACCAAATAGACCTTCCAAAAAACCACTGTAAAAACCATTACAGTCAGCAACAGTAGAAATGTAAACACTCAAGATGGCGGCCAGGCTAGGGTTTGATACCCAGCTAAAAGTGTAACCTCAAAAAGTTTTCCCTATTCCTTTATTATTTACATTCATGACACGCTATGCCGAAGGTAACTTTAAGGTCGCCAGACAACCTTCGGTTTGTCACTTTCGCCAAGACCCATCAGAGTCAGGAGAAGTCATAACGAATACATAATGTCACGCCAAGAGCTCATAACATCCTTCTGGTCAATGAGACAAAAAGGTTCTCTCACCAAAATGAAACCATCATTCACTATCGCCATAGCTTTAGATATTGGAGAGACATGATATAGATCAACTTTGTTATATCGAAAGTCATTCATTTGACTTTGTCGACAAGACACACCATCCTCGCCATGACCTCTCATCAATGAAAGAGTCTCATCGAAAAGAATTTTCAACTCTTATGTGTTGTTGTAGCCTACAATCTTTGGGGAGACCTCTCGAAGAATACTTTGACATACCGAAAAGAAACTTTATTCACTGAGTCGCTGAGACAATGCCAATCTCTCGACGAACGCACATCATAAGACTTAGTTAGCAAGACTAGAAAGTTTGCTATGACATTTCATTGAAGCAAAACTCTTGCCGATACGCATCCATCTACCATCGGTCGGTGTGACATTGCATATTCATCATAACCTCAGGTCGAAGCCTTAAGCTCTTGCCGATGAGTTTCCATTTAATCTCTGATCGGTGTGACATACCAATATTGCTGAGACCACATACCGATGGAATAACATATGCCGATAGAGATTTCTTATGCCGATGAACCACCTCATGAGTTAGTCAGTGAGACTTGACTCATTCAGTAAGACCTCCGAGCGATGAACACAACTCAGGCCGATAGACCTTTACACTGTCACCAAGACAACGGGAATGTCACGCTGAAAGTAGCCTGTATGATAAATTCGATTGACATGACATCAAAAATGTCTTGCTGATAGGCAACACAAACATTTCAAAGTGGATCGGGGAGACTCTGCCATACTCATGCCAATATGTGTAAGCCCGAATGAGGAACAACCAATACCTATAATATGCAAAAAGAACCATCCTAACAAGGAAACCAACTGAAAGAGATTTTGTCATCAAGGAAAAACCATAAACACAACTGAGATCCAACAAACTCCCCCTTTGTCCTTGATGGAAAAACACAAATGAATCTCCCCCTTTTTGCCTCAAGGAAAAGAATAGAAGAAAATGTGCATTGCCATAACATTAACCGAAGCCAACCAAAAATATTTGAGAAACAAACAAGTAAAAGAGTACTAGTGCAGCAACCAAGATTTGTGAGAGCTTTATGAATCAAAACATATAACATGCTCCAACCTAAGCAGAAGCTTAAGACGTTAGGTGAAGTAAATGATTGAGAGATAACTCCCAATCGAAGTCTCAGCCTTTCAAATAATTCTTTTGCTAAGGGCTTGGTAAAAATATCAGCCACCTGATCTTGAGATCCAACAAACTGTAAGCAGACTTCATTAGCCGAAACCTTTTCTCGAAGAAAGTGAAACTTGATAGCAATATATTTAGTGCGAGAGTGCATAATAGGATTTTTTGAAATATTTATCGCACTAGTGTTATCACAGAGAATAGAAACAAGTTTAGAAACATCAATACCCATATCTAAAAGAGTCTGACTCATCCACAGTTGAGCCACACCATGAAGTGGTAAAAGAATGTATTATGCTTCCAGCAGAAAGAGAAAATATAATTTGTTTCTTGTCGCGGCCATGCAACTCTAATCCATCACCACATATTTCAAAACACCACCCTGTAAGCTTTTCCCTATCATCCAAACAAACTTGTTCTAGCTTAGCATCAAATATACAACGCGAGAAATCATTGCTCTTAGGATACCAAAAGACTATAATCAATAAAGCATTCCTAATATATTTAAAAATACTTTTAACAGCAGTGACATGGGATTCTTTAGGTGATGCCTGAAACCATACAACAGTGCAAACTACTTGCATAATGTCAGGTCTAGAGGTGGTTAAATATAAAAGACTGTTGATCATTGATCTATATTCAGTTTGATTTGTATCAGGAGAATCATCAACCTTAGTAAGTTTGCATCAAGTAATCATTGGAGTGCTAACTGGATGGCATTCATCCATCTGAAATTTCTTAAGCATCTCTCTAGCATACTTGTTTTGAGAAAGAAATATTCCATTTTCATGTTGAGAGATTTAAATAATCCTAAGAAGAAACTTAATCTCCCAATAATATTTCAAAATCTCAGATTCCATTTAGTGAGAGAATTTTTAATTTAAAGTACCATTGTTGGGCAAATATAGTATCATCAACGAATTTCAACAACCAAAAATAATATCAAAACCTTTCAGCTTTAAATATTGATAAAGGACACCGCTTTACACCCACTCTAAAAAGCCATTAGTTCAAACACTATCCTGTTCTAGAGCAATTGTAAGCTCTAGGTGCTTGTTTTAGCTCGGTTGAGGGCCTTTTCCAACTTCAGAAACATGATCGCTTATCTTGCAAATAAATCCTTCAGCGTTCTGGGACATAGACCTCTTCATGTTCTTGTTGAGCATAGCCTTTGCAAACAAACCTTGCTTTGTTGCTAACAACATTGCCATTTTCATCAAGCTTATTTCTATAAATCCATTTTCCTCCAATGACATTCTTGTCATCCGGTCTTGGGACTAACTCCCAAGTCTGATTTTTCTCAATCTGATCAATTTCTTCCTACTTAGCATTAAGCCAACATGAGTCTGTGAGAGCTTCATTAAAAATTTTAGGCTCAAACTGAGTAACTAGACAGAAAGTTATTTCTGCCTTTTCATCAGATTCTGCAGCCTTTCTTCTAGTTTGAACTCTTGCATTTTTATCCCCAATAATCTGATCTTTGGGGTGATATTTAGCTAGATTTTTCAAAGGAGCATTTGATGCAACCCTTTTAGGAATTTTTTTTTCATTTTTAGGGCTTGTTGATTCAGCAATAGACTTTGTTGTTTCCAAATTGCTCTCGCCTCAAGTTCTTTTCTTCCTCATTATCCTATTAAAGATTTTAGCAAACAAATGTGTTCTTTCATCAAATTTACATTAACAACTTCAACAATATTATTAAGCCTTTTGTTAAGGCATTTATAAGCTTTGTTGTGAGTTGAGTATCCCAAAAAGATACCCTCATCACTCTTTGATTGAAATCTCCCAAGGTTATCATCATCTTTCTTGATAAAACACTTACTTCCAAAAATTTTAAAGTGTTTGATAGAAGCAGTTTTTCCATACCAAAGTTCATAAGGAGTATGTTTAGATTTCACCCTAAGCTGCACTCTATTCAAAATGTATACAGCTGTATGAATAGCTTCTTTCCAATACATATCAGCTAACTTAGCTTCATCTAGCATGGTTCTAGCCATTTCTTTTACATTTCTATTCTTACATTCAACTACCCTGTTTTGTTGAGGTGTTTTTGTTGCAGCATGCTGTCTTTTAATGCCATGTTGTTCACAGTAATCAATAAACTCTTGAGAAGTGAACTCACCTCCTTTGTCAGATCGCAGACATTTAAGTTTCAGATCAAATTCCTTTTCAACCATTTTACGAAAAATTTTGAACCTTCCAAAGGCTTCTGATTTGTGCTTAAGAAATGTGACCCATATCATTCTAGTATAATCATCCACAAACAACATAAAGTACCTTTCACCATTAATAGACCTTGTTCTGGTTGGTCCACATAAATCAGTGTGCACAAGTTGTAAAGGTTTTGAAGAATAATGTTCTTTTGTTTTGAAGCTGATTTTAGTTTGTTTACCACTTAAGCATTCTTTGCACATAGAGTTTTTTTGGCTTGCTAAGAACTGGTAGACCTCTAACATTTTGATTTTTACTAATTCTAACCAAATTTTCAAAGTTTATGTGTCCTAATCTTTTATGCCATAACCAATTCTCTTCAATTTGGCCCATTAGACACATACCTTGATTATTGTCATTGCATGATGAGTCAAGAAGATTGTACACATTTCCTTTTGTCCTCCTTCTAGCTGCAACAGCCTTTCCAATCTTGTTCTTAATCTCACATCCCTACGAAGTGAAAAGAACATGATAACCACTATCACATATTTGACTAACACTTAGAAGATTGTGTTTGAGACCTTCCACATAGTACACATTATAGATAGGAGTGTCTTCATTCAAAAGAAGTGAACCTCTACCTTTAATTTGAATACCAGAGTTATCACCAAACTTAACATAACCACCTACATAATCTTCAATATTTATAAACTTGTCCTTGTCGCCAATCATATGGTTAGAACATCCACTGTCTAGGACCTATAAGTCCTTTTTCTTGGAATGAAAAGCAGTTTGAACCAACATAGTTTGTTCAATGTTGTTAATATTCTTAGGTTTCCAAACCTTTTTAATTTTTTGCTATTTCGATTGCAGATCAGTTCTGCATTGTTTGACAGAATGTCCTTACAGATAGACATTTAAAAGATCCGACTGGCTTCCAACAAAACCATATGTTTCCTAAGACCAAACCTAGGTATTCTAGGATTCATACAAGTGCTCACCTTATGACCAAATTTGTTACAGAAAAAACAATAACCATAGAAAAAAGGATTAACTCTGTATGAAGATCTAGTACCTCTTAAAGATTGAACATGATCCTTACCAAATTATGAGTGATTTGAACCTGAACCTTTGACTTCAGAAGAGGGGTTTTGTTTTGCATGGTCAATTGAGCATTCACCCTTTTCAAAACCAACACCAGTTTTATCTTTGTACATCTTCTGCTTGCTGAGCATCTCATTCAGTTTTAGAGTGCTTTCATATTTTTCAATTTCCTTCCTAAGATAGACTACTTCTTGTTCCAGTTTTTGAATTTCATGATCTTTGCAGCTTACAGTCTCTCGAAGATAGTCTTCAACTCTTTTAGCTTCTTCAAGCTGAGTTTTCAAAGAGACCATTTCTTGATCTAGTTTATGTTCTTGAGCAAGAACTTGTTTTTTGAGTTTTCTAATCTCTTGTAAAGCACATTTCAGCTCACTTTCAAGATCTACTTCACCTTCTTCAATGTCAATGGTGTTTGTATCTTCTTGCTAAGTAATCTCAGTCATGAACAAGGTTTCATCTTCTTCTGCTGATGAATCTTCAGACTCAAAATCAGTTTCATCTTTGCTAAACAAACTCTTCTTCTTTATGAAGTTGAAATTACATTTAGGTTTAAAGGCCTTCTTCTTAGGTTGTTTTTCAGTTGTCTCGTTGTCACAGATTTGATCATCATAGGGACACTTTGCAACAAAGTGACCTATTTTGCCATAGTTAAAACATTTAAAGGGAAGTTTTCCCTTATATTTTCCTGATCCCTTTTAAAATCTTCTAACAAAATGGGATTCTTTAGAATCAGACAACTCTAATTCACAGACTTCAACTTTTTCTTTCTTTTTAGTGTTAAAGGAAGTTTCTTGTCCTGTTGAATTGTTTTTGCTAGTTCTCATTTCATAGGCAGTAAGTATTCCTTGCAGGTTGTCTAGGGTAAGCTGATCAAAGTGTTTCTTTTCTTCTAGGGCAGAAACCTTAGATTCAAATTTGGATGGTAAGGTTCTAACAACCTTTGTGACTACATCAAATTCATTAACATCTTGACCTAGACCTTTCATTGCATTGACAACTTCATCAACTCTTAGGAAATATTCAGCCACTTTTTCATCATCCTTCATTTTCAACTCCTCAAACTGATGTTTGAGTGTAATGATTTTTGATAGTTTGACTTTCTCATTACCTTGATATATAGTTTCAAGTTTTTCCCAGATATCATGAGCAGATTTGCAATGCATGACTTTAATGAACACATCTTTAGTTAACCCACACAAGATGGAATGCTTAGCTCTGGCATTTTTTTCACACCTCTTTTTTTCAACAGGATCAGTGGGAATAGACGCTGGTACATTGTAAGCATGTATAACCATGCTCCAAACATCAACATCAAAAGAAATAAGAAAAGCTTCCATTCTTATTTTCCAGAACACATAATTTGTTCCATCAAATAACAAAGCTCTGGTTACGGAGGCACCGTCTTGAGAATGTGCCACTAAAAATAAACTCCAAGACCAAGGTCAATCCAAGGTGATTAAAGCCTATTAGAGGACCCTACACTCTAATACCAATTGTTGGAGTTAAAATGACACTGAGAGGGGGGGGTGAATCAGTGTCTTAACAGATTTGACCAAGTTTAAAAAAATTCAAAAACATAGCTCATATTTGATCTCAATATTATTCTGATTAATGCATTCATGAGTTGAATGTAATCATTCATAAACAGAATTGAGAAAAGTATTAATCCCAATAGTGTACTAAAACAACAACAACATAGTAAGGCAGTGAGAATACAGAAGAACAAAGTGACACAAAAATTTTTGAGTGGAAAACCCTCCTTGGGTATAAAAACCACTCCCTAAATGCCTTTCAGGCTTAATCTTTTAATCAACTGTTCACAATGCCTTATAGGCTGATTTTTGAGCACCCACTCAAGGAGCACCAACCCCTCATTTAGAGATATCTATCTCAAGGAGTACCAACCCCTCAAATTGTGAATTGAACAACAATGATAACTCAGAGGATTTCTCTATTTTTAGTTAAGCACATATTTCTTTGTTTTCTCATCTACAGAGTACCTTAAAGATTCAATATTTGAATCCCTAAAATACTACATAGAGAAGAAATTTACAATCTCTGCATCTTGTTATTCATATTTTATTGCAGAGTTTTATCCATACATTTTCATATAGCCAAGGAATGATAATCTTTGAATTACAACAACAAAAGAAAAGAGTTTTTTGCTTCTATTTATACTACTGCCAGATAGGTAGCTATCTTCAGGAGTAATGGAAAGGAGTAACGGCAGAACAACCAACCTAGCTAAGAGTCGTTCTCAACAAATCTGTAATGTATGAGTTCATATTGCTGCATAAAAAGCACAACTATCCACCACAGAAAATCATAACCTCTAGAGCATGAATGACAATACTCAGTTAGGGCATCATATTGACTGAGATACAGAGAGTAGTTAGAATAAAATGGTGATTATAAACTAGTATGAGTAGCATGAAACGCATAAATAAAAATACCAGACAAATCTGTAACTCCCATGGCTCCATCAACCACTGTCAAGCTTCCAGCCAGAAATGCGCCAAATAGACCTTCCAAAAAACCACTGTAAAAACCATTACAGTCAGCAACAGTAGAAACGTAAACAATGAAGATGGTGGCCAGACTAGAGTTTGATACCTAGCTAAAAGAATAACCTCAAATAGTGTTCCCTATTCCTTTATTATTTCCATCGATGACACGTTATGCTGAAGGAAACTTTAATGTCGCTAGACAACCTTATGTTTGTCACTTTCGCCAAGACCCATGAGAGTCAAGAGAAGTCATAACAAATACATAATGTCACGCCAAGAGCTCATAACATCCTTCTCGTCAATGAGACAAAAAGGTTCTCTCACAAAAATGAAACCATCATTCGCTATCACTATAGCTTTAGATATTGGAGAGAAATCATATAGATCAACTTTGTTATACCAAAAGTCATTCATTTGACTTTGTGGACAAGACACACCATCCTCGCCATGACCTCTCATTGATGAAAGAGTCTCACCGAAAAGACTTTTCAACTCTTATGTGTTGATGTAGCCTACAATCTTCGGGGAGACCTCTCGGAGAATACTTTGACATACCGAAAAGAAACTTTATTCACTGAGTCGCTGAGACAATGCCAATCTCTCACTGAACGCACTTGATAAGACTTAGTCAGCAAGACCAGAAAGTTCGCTATGACATTTCATCGAAGAAAAACTCTTGCCGATACACATCCATCCACCACCGGTCGGTGTGACATTGCATATTCGTTATAACCTCACGCCGAAGCCTTAAGCTCTTGTGGATGAGTTTCCATTTAATCTTCGATCGGTGTGACATACCAATATCACTGAGACCACATACCAACGGAATAACATATGTCGATAAAGATTTATTACGCTGACGAACCACCTTATGAGTTAGTCGGTGAGACCCAACTCATTCGGTAAGACCTCCCAATGGTGAACACAACTCATGCTAATAGACATTTCCACTGTCGCCAAGACAACGGGAATGTCACGCCGAAAGTAGCCTGTATGATAAATTCAATCGACATGACATTAGAAATGTCTTGCCGATAGGCAACACAAACATTTCAAAGTGGATCGGGGAGACCCTACCATACTCATGCTGTTATGTGTAAACCTGAATGAGGAACAACCAATACCTGTGATATGCAAAAAGAACCATCCTGACAAGGAAACCATCTGAAAGAGATTTTGTCATCAAGGACAAACCATAAACACAACTGAGATCCAACATATGTATGTATATGCTTGTATATGTACATGTATGTATGTGTATGCATGTATTCATATTTATATGTATATGTGTATCTATATGCATATGTATGTATATGCATATGTGTATTTCTATCTATATGCAAAAAGAAATACTACAATATTGTAGATTAGATATGTAGACAATAGCTTTTTCCCAATTACTATGAAATTAATGCCAGAATGATTGCTTTGACAATGCATCTTAATCAAAGTATAGTTTGTGACACTGCAACATTCAATATTGCATTTACTCCATCCACTTGCATTTACTTTGCTTTGCTTTCCCCCACTATGCAGCAATGGTAGGATCCATTAAGCTTCACATGAGCATAGAATTAATACCCGGCCTTCCCTATCCTAAGGTTCCCAATTCCTATATATTTTATATTCATGTCATGGATGCATTGAAATACAAAATACAATATGACATAATGCAATGATGTTGAGATTGATGTTGAGGCTCTTAATATTTTACTTGATGTTGTTGTTCATGTCTCCAGTTTGTTGCATATAATAGAGAAAGTTTCAAGTGAAAACCTAATGCCATCAAGTAGCTCAACAAATGATGGACAAGAAGAAAATGGCTCTTCAATTTTCATCATTTATAACTTGCTTACCAAATGCTAGACGAAGTTGTAAGCAATAAAAGATGTCTTGCAAATTGAAAAGAAAGAACTAAATATCTTATCTCGGCTTGAAATTAGCTCTCTTCTCCTTTTAATGAATACAACAGTGAAGGTATATTTTCAATGGAATTTCCAATATTGTTCCCCACTGGAGCAATGCTTCCCCTTCAACTGAGAAATATTAAAATTCACTTGCATGAATATGCCCTCCACCTAATGAGATCTTTTGACCACAGGTTTGTCAAACATGTTAGGTTTAGATATTTTCTCTACAACTTGATTATGAGACATCACAGCCAACAAAATTTCTCTATTTTTGTTAGAGTGGATCTCAAGGATAGAATCCCCAGGTCGTTGATTGTTTTGAGGCAACATCTTCAAGCTGCTCTCGACTGCCAATTAGTTGAGCAGTTGATGTGATCATTTGGGGTGTTGTTGCATAGGACCCGCTCTTTCTGGAGCTCTTTCCCAGCCCAGCTAACCACTATGATCAAAAAACTTTGTATACCCACCCTTTTTTTCACTTTGAGTTGTGTAGACATAAAATGGGATGACCTTCAAAATGTTTTCTCTGCTGCAGCTCATTTAGTGATGAAACCTTAAAAAAATGCTAATAGATAGTATTGTTTAGAATCCACATATAGCATCTTTATATTTGCATCATAGATTCTCATTTTTTTGTGAGGAGGTGATCGAAACGCTTTTGCATGCAAAAGATTATTGGTATGGATATGAATGACAGCATCGTGGATTTGCACATGTGCATGGTTTTTTATGGCTTTCAGAAGCTCTTGACATGGATACTCTTGATTGGTCCAATAACCATGATCTTACCATAGCAAGGAACTTTTCTGATAGATATGTTTCAGCTTGGAATCCGCATTTCCCTACACAAAGATTGCTTAGAACGTATCATTGCTCTGAAGAAAACTCGTACTTGCTTACCACGACCCAGATCTTGACCAATGATCCAATCATAGATTATGAAGAGTTGCTAAAAAAAGTTCAAAGGCACACAAAATGCTCCGAATATACTTGTTTAAGAAGAAAAGGAGATTAATTGCAATGCCGGTATAAAGCACCATGGCAAGAAAACCTTACCTCTACATTGACATATGATGTTGAGTCTAACAAATCCTACAAACCAGCAAGAAATGATGATTGCCTAAATATTCATAGCCTAGCTATGCTTGCAATTTGGCATGCAAATGTTGACTGTTAGCCGGTTGTTTCTAGGAAAATTGTTTTGAATTATATTTCTAAATATGCAGCTAAATCTGAGAAAAAAATAGAAAATTATCTAGATATGATGAAAAGAGTTGCAAATACAAATATAGTTGAGGATAGAGCACTGGTTGCATACCAAAAATTCATGATGACTATGCTTGTGGAATGTGACATCTTTGCATAGGAGACATGCCATATGTTACATAAATTGCCTCTTCTTACTTCAAGTTGACGATACGTTCGCTTGAATGTTGGAAAAAATACATGGTTTTGTATAAAAAAAGATGATACTAATGAAGAATTGCCAACAAAATATATTCATTTCTATATGCAAAGGCCTCCAGAGTTAGCTGCTTTATCCCTTATTGACTCGGTCTGCCTATATACACACTCACAACAATGCAAAAAGGCTAAATGGCAACCAAGGCTCTAGCCTATAGTTGTCCTCGTTTACCCATTATTCAAGACTACTCTTGTTGAAGATGTAGAGATATTTGAAACATTTAGTTGGACTGAACTTATGTTATACAAAACTTTCCAGAACATACAAATAGATATAGGTCTTCAAAGAGAAGAGATAATAGAAAATTGGAAACTTTTAAAAATGGTTGGTTATCATCCTTGGCATGTTAATAGAGTTCCAGTTAAATCCACAATTGAGGAATAGGATAATAGTGATATTGATGATTTGAACCATCATCCTTCTATGGATGAATATGAATGGGAAGTTTTCTCTTGACTTGGTGCTACTACTAACTTTAGTATAAATTAGCTTTAGCTATTGGGTAGGTGGGATTTTGATATGAACCATCCATGGAGTGCAAACCATGTTCTTGAAGAAATCCATAATATTGCTTTATAGTTCATCTCATCAGCAAAGGCACAATGTGATCAAGCTATGGTTCAATTCTTGCCTATAGATATTTCAGCCATCAACTTTCACCAAAGCATCAATTGGCCCTTCAAATAATCCAAACCCAGCATATCCATCCTTCACCCAAATCCCTACTCTACATGATTATTCAAGGGACATCTGGGACTAGAAAATCCTTCCTGATAAATTATATTCAACAACAAATGAACACCTCTTTTGCTCGACCCAATAGTTGCTTTCTCACATTGGCTCCTATAGGGGTCGCTACGTACAACATATGTTCCTCTACAATCCATATAGTACTTTGGATTCCCATAAAGGATATGAATCCTTTGCAAGGGAAAAAATTGACATTATTCCAAGAATAATTTAACTATATTGAGTACATATTAATCAATAAAATGAGTTTTCTAGGCCCAAAGTTGCTACTGAAAATAGATAGCCGATTATGCCAAGCATTCCCAGATAAGTAGACAGAGCCATTTGGCTATGTTTCTATGATCCTTGTTGGTGATCTTGTTCAGTTTCCACCTGTCATGGATACACCTATTTATGCTTCATCTTCATTGGTTGTAGCCTTGTGGCACACTTTCACAGTCTCAATAACCCTAGACACTATCTTTCGCCAAAAAGGAGATAGCCCTTCGCTACAATTTTTTTAGGAAACTCTTCTTCATATAAGAAATGCTAAGGCTCTCCACGATGATTGGGAAGAGCTTATGAAACAAAAAAATAAAATTCTCTTAGCCACATAAAGAGAACAATTTGATGTTGCTACACATTTGTTTGTGACAAATGACTTGGTCACATTACACAACAAAAAAATGATCAAACAATTAAATCTACCAATAGCCATTAGCATTGCTCGGATGGCTCAACAATAGGCATTTGATCATGGAGATGATAACCAACTTCTCCTAGAATTGCAACTTTTTATTGGTGAATAGGTGATGCTATCAAAAAATTTATGGATTCAAGTTGGCCTCGTCAATGGATTCTTTGGTTTTGTTACGGCTGTTGTGTACAATCCACATTCTCAACCACCAAACCCACCTGACTATGTTGTTGTCTGCTTCCAAAATTACATTGGCACACCATGGGACCTAGAAAATCTAAGAGAAATCCCCATCCCAGCTATAAGTTAGGGGAGCCAAACACAAATTCCCATCACTATGGCATGGGGAATCACAATACATAAAGCAAAAGGCTTAACATTGGATAGAGTAACAATAAACATAGGTAGCAAAGAGAGGCAAGTGTTCAATTTTACAGCTATTTCATGTGTAAAATCAATTGAAAGACTCTGTATTGATCCACCTTTCTCATTTGAGAGATACTCTAGGCTTTGCACCAACAAGTACATTGCTCGTTGACATAGGGAAGAAACACGCCTCAAGCAATTGCAGGCCTTTCCAAGTGCTTTTGGTTCTACCTGATAGGCTGACATACAAAAAAGGCTCAAGGATAATTATTCTTGCATCTACCTCAGCCTGTTTGCCATCGCCTCCTCAAACATTTTCTAAGTTGTATCTTTAAAAACCATACCAGGTAATAATTTGTGTAAAATGGGTATAATGCCAAAGATGCACAAAGATACCACACACAAATAACTAGAGGCCACAACTTGTATAGGCCAATTTCATGTTTTGATGATTCTATTCTATTAAACTATCAACTTCTTGGTCTAAGATTTCATTGTGCGATGCTTTTACTAAATGGCATTCAAACCAATACACTTTTTTTTATATTCCATTTTCCCATCTTTGTTTAAGTGTTTTATAATTCCATGAAGTTAACTATTTATTGGCATACCTAGAATTCTCCTCCACCTAATTTTAACATACAGTGGTGTAAACATATAGTTACAGTCCTTACACATTAATAAATATGCAAATACAAACAACTTCAACTATCTAAGATGCACAAAGATTGGAACCAATAATAACTAGAAAACAAAAGTTCTATAAGCAAATAATGTCTTTCCAACATTCCAATATATTAATCTATATATGCACATGTTGTAGATGCATTCTCAAAAAAGAATATTTTCCATTTGACTAATAAGTTTAAAATCATCTAATGATGTTGTGTTTTCTATTGTGACAACCTATATACGTTGACTTCTCACATTCCTCCTCCGTGCTTTCCTTCAAAAAATTTAAATGTCTTGCTATTATCTTTTCTATTAGCTTTATTTGATTCAAATTGCTACAAATGTTTGTCTACAAAATTATTTTCCCATCATTTCCTTGTTTCACTATTCTTATATATTACATTCATAGATATATAGTGTTGTGTACATTTATTTTCTTTCCCATGATACATGATAAAACTCCATGTTATTTTTCATGGATTCCTCGAGCATCTCCACAATGACCATGGAGTTTATTGGCTTCATGGTTTCCTCATTGTGCCCCACTCAACAGACACAAAATGGTAGGTGTTTGCTCATATCCTAGTTCATAATATTCATTGTTCTAATATTATAACAATATCAACTATTTTGGCTTCCTTGTGAAATGACAAGCTCTGGTGTTTGTTTCATAGCAGACTTGTCAATGAAACTAATATGCACCTCCCTTGTGTTCCGATTTGGAGAGCTCCACAACTTCCCTTGTCTGTAGCCTGCAACAACTTTGTTGTTGTTCTTGCGGTGGGCCATTCTGCAATTCCTTTTCCCCATTCCTTATCTAATTTCACACATGTATTCTAATATAACAATACAAAATGTTTCTTTGTAGTTGTATGATGTTGCACTCAATACAAAGATAGATCAACAAGAAAAAATGCATCGCATGTATTCAGTAATTGGTGCTAAAAAGATGCCCACAACTCTAAGTGTAAACAAGGTTTTTTTTACATATTTATATTTTCCTATTTTATACATTTAATTTTCCCCTCCCTCCATGGCTACATTCCCTCTATATATTTTTTGATTTATATAAACAATCATGCACAAATTTATAAATGTGCTTGACTACAATAACTATAGTTTGTTGTTCAGATTAGATTTGTCGATGATCCCATACTTGCCTCTTATGCAAATCCAAATGAAAACTTGAAACAAATAGTTGATAGGAAAATGTGAATTCTTGCATCAATTGCTTCATTTGTATTCTTGTGTTTGATGATATTTTGTTTCCCTTATCTCATTCAACCTCCCTATATTTTGTATTAATATCTAATTGATTTCACTTCAAATCCTTAGAAAGAGGACGTCTTAAACAAAGGATCTTCCTAAATCTTCCTCATTGGTTAATAGACACAGATAACCAAAACTATAAACCAATTGATGATGAAAAAATTACTAACCCTCCACATATTTTCTAAGGAAAGAAAGGACATTTAATTGCAATTCCTCCATCCATACAGAACAATAATCTCTTTCAAATCTCCACAATGGGTATAACGACAAAGAAACAAACATTTGACAACAACACGTAGACAATAAATTAACCAATATGTATACTAGGTAATTTACATTAATGATTGATTTATTGTTCATTCCTTTCAGTCTCTTCTTATTGTTCCTTTTGATAGCAGGTTGGAGGGTTTTAATACTCATGTGCTGCAAAATGCGTGAGGAAGTATATTGATTAAATTGTATTATCGAAAGACCCATTGTATCTATTGAACTTTGTATCTTTAGCTGATACATTGTTTGTTTGAAGTTTCTATTTGGTAAGAACAAACCTGTGACAATGCAATTGAATAAACCTATTTTCTTGCATATTTTGGACCAGAAATTCATCATACCAGAATGCCTATTCTCACAATGCAACTGAATTAAAAATATTTTCTTGCATTTTCTAGTGTATACTTTCCCACATTGCTACATTCTCTGCTATGTGCATCTTTTGAGCATTGTAATTCATTTAGGTGGAAATCCTTACAAATACATTGTTGTATATTGTTAATCGCTACATAAGTTATTCTTATGTTTGCATATATACATTTGCACATTGATTGAACTGCTTCTTTGTACCATCCTAATAAATAGAGTAATTGTCTATGCTAAGTGTTTGCTCGCCCAAGGCTTAATGCATTATTTGGTTGTTATACTATGGCGATGGATGAAGTAAATGTGGTCGGTCGAAGTAAATGCAATATTGAATGTAGCAGTGTGGGAAAGTATATTTTGATTAAGTTGCATTACATGTATGTATATCTATACATGTATATATATATATATATATATGTATGTATATATATATATATGTATGTATATATGTATATATATATGTATATATATATGTATATATATATATATAGATGTATACATGTATATATATATATATATGTTCACATGTTTCCATCCAATATATGTATAGATGTATATATATGTATGTAAATGGAATATTAAATGTTGGCGTTTGAGAGAGTATACTTTGAAGTTGTATTCTTGGAAGAGCCATTGCAGTGTTTGTTTGATAAAATGCTATTGTTAAATTCGTCGTGTTTGGCTCCATTGTTTGGTAGGTTGGAGGCTATTAAAATTTTTGGGCTGCATAATCAATAAGCCATTTTGCTTGGGTATTTTGCATCAATGAATAATTTATTGTTTATATCTTTCATTGTCTGCGTATTGTTCATTTTGATAGAAGGTTTCATGGTTTCAACACTGATGTGTTGCATAATTTCCAAATTGTTCAACGATCTAACAACTCAATCCAATCCTCCTTCCGATTCTCAAGCATAATCAATAGTACGTGTAAGTGCAAAAATTCTCCATAATCAATAAATAGATTTCGTGACCCCCTTCCAAATATTATTCATCATTTCTACTTTCTAATTGTGTTTATTGATTTTTGCTATATATTTACTAATCATTGATCCTTCCTTACTCATATTCTTTCCCCATCCATTGAAATACCTCTCTCTTCTATTTGCAGGTGTTAGGCTAAGTCATAGATGACAATTCCAAAAGATGGCCACAAAATTTCCAGTGGAGATTTCATATTGCTTTTGCTCGGGGGTTTTCCTAGGGTCCCCAACGCTCCATGATGCCAATATAAAAGGGTGGATAATGAGCATGGGTTTTTTTTTTCCTTTTCATTCCATATATCTTTCCTCACATAGATACATGTATAGAAAACATGGTTTGTAACATGTTTCTTATGTACTATGAAGTGGTCACATCTTTAGCTTATGTGCTATTTGTTTGAAGTTTCTATTTGTTGAGAAGCCAACATTTAATCGTGCAGTATGTGTAACATATCTATAGTGTCAAAATGACTCTTTTTAGAATGCAACTAAATCAATATATTGTCTTGGATGTTTTGTCCTGAACTTTCCCCTCCTGCAACATTATCTATTTTGACTATCCAATTGCACTATGCAATCATTCATTTAAAAGTAGATTTTTTTATTCTCAACTACGTTGTAATCTATAATGCTTGTGTTTTATGAATTTTTTTACTGTGGATTATGGCTCATCTGTGATTTAGCTATAATTTTTAATTGTTCTTTTAGTAGTTGTTTTACAATTTCCCTATTTTGTCTATAATATTTAGTGGCAAATAATCTAGGTTGAATCTTCAATTGGGAAACCAATTGTTACATACAAATTGGTGTCACACCTTGTCTATATAGTAATAGAATTACAAGTGGAGATGCATATAGCTAATTTCCATCTCTCGTCAAAAAACACATGCATATTAAAACTTTAATTTGCAAAACTATAGAGATATACTAATTATAAAAAGTACTCAATATTGAACGTCTTCCTTTCATAGAAAAAATGTGTACGCTTTTTATCCAATTTTAAAAAGTACACACATGCGTGATGACCCTTACAAAAAGCTTCCATTAAATTCAAAATTAAATAATTAATTGATTCAATAACCTACACAAAAAGTGATAATATACATGTGCATCTGTTGCCAATAAATATAAAACTCAAATATTCTTGCTAGAAGAAATAATTATTTTAAGTTTCATATTTAATTTAATTTTTAAGTTCCCACTTTTAAACAAATTTAAAAAATTGATTTTCAAATTTTCTAATAGTATTAAATGAAATTTATACAAAAAATTATTCGTGATTACTTGATTCATACAATCTAGCTCATCCATTTCATTCACGGTCACCTTTCCATGCAAGTACAAAACTTCAACCCTCCTCACCACAAACATTGCCCACTGCGGAAGACCCCTATCGGCTGATTGTCGCATGCCTGTGCATATGACTACTAGTGTTTAATATTAATTTAATTGTAATACTATTTCATTATACATCTTTTATGAAAATAATAAAATATTAAATAAGAAAAATTCTATGAATCAAAGGATATCAACTTATCTAAAAAGATAATGAAAGTATTATGAGTTAAAAAATCATTACATTGGATCTTTTATTTCATATTACTTGAAAAAATTAAGAAAATTTTTATATTAAGAATTATCTTATAAAATATTTAGTGATAAAACTACAAAATATTTTTGTCAAACTTTGATGATCATATAATTTAATTTTGTTATTAGTAATTCAAATAATTCATTCTCTTCAAAAATAAATCATTATTATAACTGTCAAGAGTGGTCTTATAATATAATTATTCTATATTTTTCACATTGTCCAAATACATATTGAAAAATAAAAATAAACGATAATATAGTTAAATTTATTATTTCATTTAATTTTATTACAATTATAAATTAGAGTTTGAATTAAAATTATTTTACAATATATTTGTTTCCATCTAATTTATTAATAAATACAAAGAATTTAAGTGAAAATAACTAATTAGAAAAATTGTATATTTAAATAAACAAAATATAAAACTATTAAAATAATTAATATTTATTAAATTTTGACAATATTAATATGATTATACACCTAACATATAAAATAAATAATTTATTAAAATTGCAGATAAAACATATCTGAAATAAATCTATCTACAAGAATCAAATACTAAAAATATATTTTGTGATATCTTTTAAATAGATTTGTTTAAAATAACTGCACTAGTTTTGATAATTTAAAAAAAAAGCTCTAAATATATAGAAATATATAGACAATTTAGACTTTTGACTTATATTCTTTAATGAAATTAAAAAGTTAAATTATAATGATTCATTATCATTTATATGAACTTTGTATATTAAATTTAAATTTTATTAATTATTAGCCAATTATTCGAAATTGGATGCAAATATAATCACGTTTATAAAAAACCGGATCTAATGATTAATCAAGAAATAAAATGTCTAAAAATTAAGAAAACATGCTAAAAGCTAAAATGAGAATGAGAAATTGAACATATAGTAATTAAAGAAACAGAGTGTGGCGAGATTGTCTTATGTAAGATATGTGGACATGGATAAACTTAACACAGTGAACGACTTTGTGTCAGAGGTCAATATCACTGATTATTTAGAGAGAAATACTAGATTGACGAGAAACCTAACGATGCATGATTTAATGAAAGACAAGAGGCATGCAATCAGTAGGGCTTCTGCCCAACGTAATTCCCAGGCGGATCGTAGTTGCAGGTGATGAAAATGCCGCCGTTGTTACATTTAACACGAGCACACCCAAGCTTCTGCGAATTCTTCCACACCACTTGAGTATAATGTCCGCACTGTTGCCCTTGGGCGCAAGAATTGGAATTATAATCGTAATATTGCTTTTCTTTAACCCACAAACTCACGGCGTCTGCAGGCGAGTATTCGGCACCATTTCCCTCGAAAATATTTTCTCCGTACTGAGCGCCAGAGTGCTGCAAAGCACAGTCCGCCATGCGCTGATTAGCATAGTTCTGTGCGTACGCAGCGACAGTATCATCCCACACCAGAGGGCCAACGCCCACTTGAGACCTCGCGTCGTTGTGAGGGTTTAAGAACTGTGTTTGCAAGTCCTGCCCTGCGCACAACTGCAGGAAGCAGATGACCAAAACAAGCCACATGAACGACATCTTCATCATCTCTAACAGATACTCTCTTTCTTCAGAACACCTAAACAAATGCTGCTTTTTATAGCCGATACAAGGGATGGATTGATTGTAGAGTTGCAATTAAAATAAAAGACTATGAACAATTCAAAGATATTTAATCAACTAATTTTGCGCAATCGCAGGTCAAGCATTTTTTTCACCATATGACTTCCATCGTCAAGAACTTCGTTTTCAATATGCCGTGCGGAGCTTGTTTTCCACGAATTGAAAAGAAAACCCGACCGAACCTTTGGTTTAGTGGATTTGAATTTACATTTTTCAAGGTTCAATTTGCATGGTGCAGGTTCAAGGCTGTTCTCCGTGGAATTTGTTTGCAATAGAGAGGTGTATATATGAGTTGAGGAAAAAACGTTTGAATATGGGGACAAGAAATAGATAATAAAAACAAGTGTATAGGATTGATTATAGAATTGCAATTCAAATAGAAAACCTTGAACAATTCAACATAATCGATCAAAACAAGAAATACATGCAAATAAAGATTGGATAGGATGGAATATTTCAAAATATATTTAAAGGGTAAGTGGTAAAGAATTGGAAAATGTTTGGTAATTTTGATGAAGACAAGAAGTACATGTAAATACAGATAGGATAGGATGGAATATTTCAAAATATATTTAAAGGGTAAGTAGTAAAGAATTGGAAAATGTTTGGTAATTTTGAATAAGAGTATACTCTTTTCTAGTATATAATTTTTTGGAATATTTAATTAAAATGATTTCAAAATTACATGAGAATTAGTAAAGGTATGTGTATTCAATCATTATATTTTGTTAAACTTTAAGATGCATGTGAAATTTAAAAGATATATTTTAGAGAAAATGTATAATCATTGTCATCATAAGTAAAGATTAGAGGAAAAAGCGTATTATGTTTTATATAAAACATAAACCTAACTTGATCTCTTTGTACTTTAATTCTCTTTGACATGTGGATTCTAGTAATGTTTTATAAAATAGAGAACAAATATGAAATAATTAATTTTTATCGTATAAATAAAGATAAGAACAATTAAGAGTCGATTTTATTATGTATTAAACAAAAGAGAGGGAAAGTGATCAGAGATCATGGATACAAAAATTCAAGAACTTGTAACGAATGTGATGTGACGTATTAACCTCTACCATATCATATAATCAACTCCATTGAGACATGATTATCATCTTCTTCATAGGTGTTTATAATTGTCTACAACCTCAAGTCATAAGAGTGTTAGTGATATGATAAATACCCATATTAATTGGGTGCATCTATTTGATGAAAGGAATTCAAGGGAAACACAATACATTATAATAAATTTAATAAATATGAAAATACATAGATCATAAAAAATTATCAAAGTCATAATTTCATCATGTAACAAATAGGTTAGGAATCTAAAATGGTAGACATGAAAAAATATAGAGATTGGAGGTAGCAACCAATGTGTATAAGTTTGTGCCTAGTATAAGAAAATTATAAGTATTAGGTTTCGCTAATAGGGAAAAAATAAAATGAACTAATTATATAGTGAGGGAGACATGAATTAAAAATATTTCTAAGAATATAACATATAGAATTATAAAGAGCACATTAAGTGCACAATGATTGTTATAACTCTATAATGGTGATATAAATTTGAAATCATAATATAAAGTATAGAAGACGTAATTCTCCTAAATACAATAAATAGATATAATAACATGATATGATTATGAAAAAGAATTAGTGATGTATGATTTACATACCCCTAATATTACAGACATGATGAGGTATGTTTTTTATAAAGAAAAAAATGGG
>VDFB02190337.1:0-10749 GCA_007258455.2 Sequoia sempervirens
TGAATAAAATTTTGTAGCATTATATCTATTAATCATATTTTTAGTTTTAATAATAATATTTTATTTTAATTTAATTTAATGTTTGAATATTCTCACTGTAATTTTTATCTTATTTGTAATTCAATCTTAATCTGAATTATAATGCTTTTGAGTTGTAATAATTAATAATAGAATCAATTATAATTTAATTAATAATTATAATATTTTAATTATTTTTATTTAATTCTTATTTAACATTTATGTATGTTTGAAGTTAATAAAATTTGAAAAATGAAAAAAATGACAATGTTTTAATTAATAATTATAATACTTTTAGTTATTTTAATTTAATTCTTATTTGTATTTATATATGTTTTGAAGTTAATAAAGTTTGAAAAATAAAAAAAATGACAATGTCAATTTAATTTAAATTTTTATTTTAATTGTGTCAAATCAAACCCTATCTTTATATGCTACTTTATGGATTATTTTAATAGTGTGAATCCAAATCTCTATAAAATAGATAATTGATTTTGTGAGATTTTTTTTAATAAAAAAATTAAAATTACATACATAAATATATAAAATTTATGTATCTAGGAAAATCAATATATATATTAGTAAAAATAATATTTATTTATTTTAAAAAGATTTAATTAAATGATTTTATAAAGTCAAAAGTGAAAAATCATTCTTTAAAAAAATGAAAAAAAACAATTTATTTTATTTTCCCTACAAATTGGTCAATAACAACCCAAACTTATTAATCAATTATGTTCAAGAGAAATAATTTTCAAATTTTTAAAGTAAAATAGTTAAAATGTTCACTTTTAAAAAAATTAAATTATATTTGAAAAACATAAAATTCAAAACCAACTAATTAGTACCCATTAGGCAATACTATTGCAATGAGTTTTGTTTTTCTTAGTTAATTAATTATTAATAAGTTAGCTTTCAACCAATAAAAAACAATAATTTTTTTTGAAAAAAAAATAAATTCAATTTTGTAAAGTGAACTTATAAAATATTTAATTTTATAAATTATAAAAAATATTTTTCATCAATATGATTGGCTAAGAAGTTGTGTGTGTTATTGGAGAAGTTTTAGAAAAAGTGAAAATGAACTATTATTTTGCTTGGTTTTGAGAACTAAGAACTATTATTTTGCCTAGTTTTGAGAACTAAGAACTATTATTTTGGCTACATTCAACCATTATTTATATAACTTTCATCATTATTGCACAAAACTATTATATAAATTTTATGTTTAAATAATAATTATTTAATTCTTTCATATGCTTATACTATATAATCATTTCATTTTATTTAATATAAAATAATTTTTTAATTTTTTTTAAATTATATTCTATAATCAATAAATATTATTTAATATAATATACTAAATTTATAGTGTATTATTATGATAAATTTTATATTTATATAGTTATCTTTTTTTTCTTTTAATTATATATTATACTATCATTTGATTTTTTTTTTATATTTATAATATCTTTATAATACTTTTTATTCTATTAATATAAACATGCATTATAATGTTAATTATTTATATAATTTTAATAAAAATTAACATTAATGTGACATTTTAAAATATTATGTTAATACTATAATTAACAAAATTAACATTTAATTTTATTCACATTAACAAAACTTACATTTATTTTTATTAAATTTAACAAGTACTAGCCACTACATGGCTCTTGTTAATAACTTACCATTTGTGATACTTTTATAATATAGAATTACGTATATTACTGATTTTAAAAGTAAAATAATATTAAATGTTCAAATAGTTGTCATGCATTCTAAATATAGAAAGAAAAAGAAAAATATATTTTAAAATATAAATTTATAATCATTGTTGTCATTTATATATTGAATTAAAAACTAATAATTAATATTTTCTAAATTTATACATAAGGTTCAACAAAAATTCAAATATTTAATCAATAACATTTCACATAAATAAATAAACTTATTATTTTTCATTTTAAAACTACTTATTAACATTAATTTTAATGTAAAAAATACGTTAGTTAATTGGAAATTACCATTACTAATAATAATTAAAACCTCTTAGTGTTGTTTATTATACTTGTTGCCGTACACAGACGTCATTTTATATTCTCCATAGAATTTTTTTAAGAATAATTTAACAGGTTAAATAAAATTCTGCTTGTTAAAAGACCTGTCAATGTATGAGCTCAAAACCTCATTCCACGGACCACTCGAAAGTGAAGAATTACCTAAAGAACAAATCTCCTTTCCAGAAAATATTATATAGGACAGTGTACATGTACTTAAACCTTCTGTAATAATCTACTTACACGTTTGCAAAGTGAAGAATCCGTTGCTTGGATGATGCTTGGCCCAACAACTGTATATATGATTGTACAGTTTCCACTCTTCATCTTTCTTGACATTCACCTAGCCACTACCTGCATTGTACATACTTCCCACAAACATCTTTAAATTTCCAGAATAACCATGGGTAGTAAAACCAATCATCCAAGTACTGCCATTTATGATATCCATTCTCCTTGACGCATGTTATTTCTTAAGTATTGGGAGCAAAGTGGAAGTGATTTATTTATACCCTCTACCGAAGTAAATCTGTCAACCACAACAACAAAGCATCCGATAACTGCACTCAATTCTGACCTCATTTTAAGGGCGCCAATATCAAGAGTATAATCCACTGCTACAGAAAAGATAGATTGGTCTAAAGTTGAGTCCGCTCCATCCACTGCTCTTCCAATCACAAGAGTAACATCTGACTGCACCCTCGGAAATGAAGAAAATGCTCGGTGTTCGTCATTGTGAAAAATACGTCTCCCTTATTGGCATTGTAAAACCCATCAATAAATTCACTATTGTTTATTCTTATAAATTTGAATAACAGAAATCAAATGACTGAACAAAGACTAAAAGCATGCACAACACCCATTGCTAAAATCTTTGAATGAGGAAAACCAATCACACTTTGACAATGATTTTGGAAAACTATTTCTTTCTGAGGGAAAAACCAGCATTCAAAGAGAGATTTTATTACTCTGAGAAAGGAAAGAAATTTACAACTGCTAGAACTTGACATCACAACAATCACGCAGGCTTTGGATTAATGTTCAAATCCAACTTCTCTCTGTTCCTTTGTAATCTCCCCGCTGTCTTCTGTGTCATTTCCTACAAAACCTTCGGCCTTGTATCTCTACAATACATCAATCCCACTTTTTACTTGTCTTATTCACTAGCGGTGAAGCAAAGCGAAGATTAATCTTAGAAAAGGAAGACAAAAGCTATTTCTAAAAGATTGCCAAACTAGCAAGTCACGTAAAGATAAGGATAAAAACAAAAATATGGAATAATTGTCACCCACTTTGCTTCAACACAGGTGACACACGATTCCGGGCTAGAGACACCTTGACTCTTGTTTAACACTCCCTCTTAGTAAAGAAGGTGTTCTCTACTACACCTAACTTGTCCCTGAAGAAGACAAACTTGCTTTTCATCAAGGCCTTCGTTAAGATGTCTGCAACCCAGGCTCATCTTTAGATATATACTGTAGTTGAACTAATCGACGCTGTACACAATCCTTGATAAAGTGATATCTAATGTCAATATGCTTCGACTTATCATGAAACACAGGATTTTAAGAGAGTTTTATGCAACTCTGATTATCACAGTGAATGATGGTTGATTCTAGCTCTTGACCAAACAATGCTACTAACAGCTTCTGAAGCCATATGGCCTCACATGTTGCCATGCTTGCTGCCATGTACTCTACTTCCGTAGAGCTTAATGCAACAAACTTCTGTTTCCTATTGTACTAAGAGACAACCCCTGATCCCATGCTAAAACAACACCCCGAAGTGCTTTTCCTATCTACTGCATTACTAGCCTAGTCTGCATCAGTGTAGCCAATCAACTTGACACCATCACCCCGAGTATATCTCAACCCATACTCAACTGTGCCACATAGATACCTCAGCACATGCTTTGCTGTTGTTCAATGTATTCTCTTTGGTTCTACCATGAACTGACTAAGAGAGTTGACTGCAAAGCAAATGTTTGGTCTTGTATTGACCAGATACATCAATGACCCAATAAGCTGTCTATATAAGGTGGGGTCTACTGCCTCCTACTTTGATGCATTGATCTTCTGCCAATTTGTAACCATTGGTGTAGACATGGGTCTACAGTCCAACATTCTGAATCGCTTCAAGATTTCCATAGCATATTTCCCTTGACCAAGGAAAATCTCTCCCTCTGTCTGCCACACCTCTAGTCCCAGAAAATAGTGCATCAATCCCAAATCCTTCATCTTGAACTCTGCTGCTAGGTCCCTCTTGCAATCCTCTATGAGCCTCGGTGAACCAGTCATAAATAAATCATCCACATACAAAACTAGGATGAGTGGTTCACCCCCCATCATGAGATAGTAAAGGTTGGAGTCCGCCTCACTCTTCACAAATCCCATGCTCTGCAAGTAGCTATCTATGCGCTCATACCATGCTCTGGGTGCCTGCTTAAGTCCGTATAATGCTTTCTTTAACCTACAAACATGAGAGTCACTCCCATGCGCCACAAAACCTTCTGGCTGTTCGATGTACACCTCTTCCTCTATGATTCCGTTTAGGAAAGCCGTCTTGACATCCATCTGATGGATCTGCCATCCCATTTGTGCTGCTAATGAGATCACAGCTCGTATGGAGGTATATCTGGCCACTGGAGCGAATGTCTCATCATAGTTTATTCCCTCCTTCTGAGAGAACCCCTTGGCCATGAACCTGGCTTTGTATTTCTCTATGCTACCATCTGCAGCATGCTTGATCTTATAGATCCAGCGAGAACCAACCACTGCCTTATCTATAGGCCTTGGCACTACCTCCCAGACATCGTTCTTCATGATGGAGTTATATTCCTCCACCATAGCATCCTGCCAAACTTACTGTTGTGCAACATCCTGATAACTGGAAGGCTCACTGTCAATGAGCTCGCTTATTAATGCCACATAATCTGAATATTTAGCCAGTGGTCTCCTCTCCCTACCACTCGTTCTAGGAGCTCCCATAAACTCCTGAGCATCTTGCGCAATCTGAGTTTCCACTCAACTAATCCTTCTCCCGCCAGTAGGAGATACACCAATGTTCCTTATTCTGCTGCTCCTGATCCTATGGATTCAACTCACCCAAGGTACCTGTATTTGTATTTGTTGCTGTCACAGTGCCCTGTACCTGAGACTCTTGATCCACTTTTGGAGCTTCAATCTACTGACTCTGTTCAACTATTGGAAAATCCTGAGATTTTCTGAAGGCTTTCTCCTCCAGAAACTTCACATCACGTCTCACTATGATCCTCTTCGTCCCTGGAATAAAGATCCTATATGCCTTGGAGGTTTTGTTGTATCCAACAAAGAAACCTTTCTCTGCAGTCAAATCTAACTTGGTTCTTTTCTCTGATGGTACATGACAGTATGCTATACTGCCAAAGATCCTAAAATGCCCAACCTCAGGCTTCTTCCCTGTAAAGCCTTCTTCTGGTGTCATCTTTCCCAAAATATTATGAGGTACTCTATTCTAAATATAGACTGCTGTGGTGCAAGCCTTTGCCCAAAGATACTTAGGCAGATCCTGATCAAATAGCATGGCCCTGGCTGCTTCAACAATTGCCCTGTTCTTACGCTCAGCAACCCCATTTTGTTGTGGGTTGTAGGGAACAGTCCACTCTCTCTTGATTCCTTCTTTGGTACAAAACTCCTGGAAGACTTTGCTTTTATACTCACCCTCGTTGTTTGTCTGAAGAACCTTGATCTTCCTGTCTGCCATATTCTCCACAAGAGCTTTGAATTCTTGGAAGCAACTGAAGACCTCATCTTTAGCCTTCAAGAAATATATCCAGGTCTTCTTGGAGAAATCATCAATGAAGGTTACGTAATACTCATAACCTCTCAAAGACTGAGTAGACATGGGACCACAAATATCAGAATGTATCAAGTCAAGAACACCTGTACTTCTACTGTCACTTCTAGGGAAGGCTGCCTTTGAAAATTTCCAGAGTGCACACCCTTTACATGCGTCACCGTGCTCTGCACTCAACTCTGGAATTCCTATCACGGTTTCTCTGAGCAATTTCAATGCCCCATGGTGTATATGTCCCATCTGTCTATGCCATAGCTCTCCTATTTCCTTGCTGCTATTATTGCTCACTAGTGCCTTTGGAGTTTCAAACTGCAATATGTATAAATTGTCACTTCTAACTCCAATCTGCTTTGCCTTCTTCCAGTCCTTGTGTTTTAAATACACCTTCTGTCCTTGAAAGAGTACATTGTACCCTTTGTCTTCAAGGGCAGATACTGAAATCAGATTCATGCACATCCCTGACACATGCAATACATTTGTGATCTTAATATCATTGCTTGACTCCCTCTGAAATGAAACAGTCCCTTTCCCAACTGGAGTGCATGTGGACTTGTTTCCCATTTATATCTAGAAGCCTATTTCTTCTGCTTTGTAGTTGGAGAAGTTTTCTCTAACTCCTGTCATATGGCATGACGCACCACTGTCAATATACCAGACCCCTGTAGTGCTCGAGCTAGATAAGCAGTTTAGAAGAGCAAACTCATCATCTAGTCTAGAGGATAGCTCATCAACATTCGCTGAAGCTGTTGTCTGCTTCTTCTTGTTTCCTTTCTTCCGATTCGGACATTGACCGACATAATGTCCTAGCTGATCACAACCATAACATTTAATTTTATTCAGGTCTTTCTTTTTCTTCTTGTCTCCTTTTGAGGTAGACTCACTGCTTGAGCCTTTCTTAGCTTTGCCTTTGCTGGCAAGAGCAACATTCTCTTCCACCTCACCCTTACGACCACTACTGTTGCCTCCATTAACATAACTCATTCGTAACTCTTCCCGAGTGAAATTAGTCCACAAACGATCCCAATCAAGAATATCTTGCCGTCAGGATACAACTTTGACAAAGATGTCCCAATCTTTTGTGAATCCTGCCAATGCAATCCTGACAACCTCATCATCTGGTATTGCTACCCCGGCAGTTACCAACTCATCTTTTACTGTTCTGATCCTGGTAAGGTAGTCCACAACACTCTCCCCTTTCTTCATTCTAGTGTTTCTCAGCTTATTCCTGAGAATCAGTTGCCTGCTCAAATTTGAACTCTGGTATAGATTGAGTATGGCATCATACATCTTTTTGCAGGTGTCTAAATCTGCAATATGAGGAACAAGGTGATCCTTGACCCCATCCATAACGATGCGTCTAGCTTTGGCATCTTCTTTCTAGTAGGTCGCCAGTAGCATAGCATCTGTTGGAATAGAAACGGTAGGGGTTGCATATTCCTTCAGACCATTCTCCTCCAGTAACAAAAGAATTCTTGCTTTCCACATGCCAAAGTTTGAAGCCCCCTCAAGTCTATTTGAATGTCTTAATTCGGTTGCTGCCATTGCTGAAACCCTTGAACTTAAACCTCCTTGAACACAAAAAGAAAATCGAAACTTGCACTTGTGTGATTAAACCCTAATTTTCTCTTTAAGAGTATTTGCTCTGATACCATGTGAAAAATACGTCTCCCTTATTGGTGTTGTGAAAACCAGCAATAAATTCACTATTGTTTAATCTCATAAATTCGAATAACAGAAATCAAATGACTGAAACAAAGAACTAAAGCATGCACAACACCATTCACTAAAATATTGAATGCAGAGAAAACCAATCACACTTTGACACAATGATTTACCCTGGAAAACCCCTAACTCTGGGGAAAAACCAGCATTCAAAGAAAGAGATTTTATTACTACAGAAAGGAAGAAATTTACAACTGCCAGAACTTGGCATCTACAACAATACTGCAAACTTTGGATAATGTTCAAATCCTTCCTCTGTTCACTGCAATCTCCCTTTCTTCTTGTGTCATTTCCTGCAAAAACCTTTAAACTGTATATCTCTATAATACACACATCAATCCCTTTTTATAATCTCTTATTCACCAATGGTGAAGCAAAGCAAAGATTAATCTTAGAAAGAAAACAAAGCTGTTTCTAAAAAGGAATTGCCAAACTGGCAAGTGCGTAAAAGATAAGGATAAAAAACAGAAAAATCTGGAGATAATTATCTCCACCACCACTCCAGCCTAGGTGACACGGTTCCAGGCTGGAGACACTTTCGAGCTACTCATTTTAACATTATAGATCACTTAGAACATTACTCACGAAAATGTAGACTATCTTTTGAGAACAAATGACAATCTTTATGGTTGCCTGTTAAAAAGGAGTGTTGAAATGATTACCTTCAAATATGAATCAATCCTGTATTACTGCATTGATGCCATAAAAAAGTTTCATATATTATGATGCATGCAACTCTTCAGTACCTAGATTCTCACCAGAGTCCGTCAAAATTTGCTCCAAGCAGCTCAGCCTGGAAAGAATTGGCAACTCCTCACGCTCAGGACACTTGTTAGTATACAACTTTTTAAGCTTTGTAAATCATTGATTCCTGCCCCTCTTTGTAATTCACTTTTAACATATCAAGGTGAGACTAATGAGCATTGATGGCAGGGTAATGTCGCTCAGCTTCTCACTATACTTAATCTCAATATGCTCCAAGCAGCTCAGTTTGGAAAGACTTGGCAACTCCTCCAGCTCAAGACACTCATTAATGTACAACTTTGAGCTTTGTAAGATCACCAGTTCCTGCTACTCTTTGCAAATCTATGCAACTTCATACAGAAAGACTGATGAGTGTTGTTGGCAGAGTAGTGTTCTCCAACTCATAATACTCAATCTCTATTTGCTCCGAACAGGTCAGTCTGGAAAGACGTGGCAACTCCTCAAGCTCGGGACAATACTTAAATGTACAACTTTGTAAGGTTTGTAAGGTTACCGATACCTACCACTCTTTGTAATTTGCTGCAACATATCAGGGTGAGACTGATGAGTGTTATTGGCAGATTAGTGTTCTCCAGCTTCTCTCAATACTCGATCTCAATATGCTCCAAAAAGCTTAATCTAGAAAGACTTGGCAACCATTCAAGCTGACAACAGTACTTAATATACAACTTTGTAAGTATTTTGATCACCGATCCCTATCACTCTTTGTAATTCCCTGCAACATATCAGGGGAAGATTGATGAAGGTTGTTGACAAGAGTTATGTTCTCCAGCTTCTTACAAAGCTTGATCTCAATATGCTCCAAGCAGCTCAGTCTGGCAAGACTTGACAACCCCTCAAACTCATGACAATGCTTAATGGATAACTTCCTAAGCTTGAAGTTACCAGACACAAATTTCAATTTTTTCAACAAATAATTAAGATATTGAAGGCCACTCATTGGGACCTTAACACTACTATATTTTCCCCGATTCTCTAAGAACACATGTTCTAAACTATCTGATATTCCTAATAAGTCTGGAAACTTTATCAAAGAAGATCCAGCAATCAGCAGCTCATTGAAGTGGAAGGGTGCCTGAAATTCAAGACAAATTTGAGTAAAGCTCAACAATTTAAAAAAATAGCCCAGAGAATAAAATAATGAATTCCACCATACTGTTGAACGAGATATAGTTCTAACTGAGAAGATCAAAGTACTTGTATACAATTCTCCCACAATGTTTTGAGCCATTCACATTTGATTTTCAAACACTGAATTTTTTTAAGAGGAATCCATTAAGGGATGTTGTAGAAACCCTTGTTTCCCCTGTTTTCTGAATCTGACTGTTTTTGATCGTTTTGTTTGTATTTTGGTTTTTTTGTGGTTTTTGCATGAATAAAGAAAATTGCGATTTTGCAAGAATTGAATGTAAAATTCAAATAAAATCATATAACTCTGGAATGGATAAAATCTATTGAGAATACTGATGCTAAACCATTTATTCAACTGCTGGAATGATTACAAATTAGATCCACATACATGCAAATTAAAAGGCAACACTTTATTTGATAAAAAACCTGATATTGCAGCAAGTGAACAAATGCTTGAATTGGTACGGCCTTCACATGAATCAACCTCTCCCTTTGTCTGGTGATCTTAGATTGCTCCCAATACAACTGCGCCCCAATTGGATGAAGATAGAAGACCAGAATAAAGGCGTATTTCCCAAGACAAGGAGTACGGCTTAAATGATGAAGGTACGGCCTGCTGCAGGAAAGTACGGCTTGCTATAGCAACAGCAATAAAAAGTACGGCCTCTCTGTGAAGTCTCCAGATCTCTGAGTGTAGGCGCCTAACTGATAAAATTCCTTTGGATGAATATCTCACTGAATAACCCTGAATATAATTCGCCTGTGAAGCTCTGTGATAACTCCTGTGTGAAGATATCTCTCTGACTGGCAATAGATCAGCTGGTATTTCCTGACCTACGAATGCGTACCCACTTGAAGATGGCTCGTTCTCCAATGTCTGTAGACAACTGAAACCCTAGGCTTTGTTCTTCGGAAGAAGACTTGATCAAATTTCAATATTCAATATCATAATGAGCTCGAATTTCAATGAAACCCTTATATCTCCTCAAAAGTGCGAATTTTCATAATTAGGTATCATTTAAATAATTCGAACTTTTCCTTTTTAATATTTCAATAGTTTCAAATCACATTTTTAATTATAAAATATAATTAAAACGGCCCCTCCCATGATGGGCGACCCCCTTCAGCAATTCACTTAAGTTATAATATTAAAATATTATAACTTTATAATATAAGCTCCAAAAATAATTAATATTTAATTAATCAATTAAATATT
>VDFB02190338.1:0-13742 GCA_007258455.2 Sequoia sempervirens
AAAGTTCAAGTACATACATGATTTCAAATTGAATTTTCAAGTTTGAATTTAAACAGATATTGATCGATCAAATCCTTATAATTGTCAAGCAATTCATGGTATTAGAAATCTACATCAAATCATGACAACGGGGAGTAGTAGGCCTTATGCAATGAATGTGAGAGAAAAATCATGTTTTTGTACTAATTGCATTGAGGACAATGCAAATATTGATCAATGTGAGAATATTAGAGATGGGTATGTTTCACAATGGGAAATGAAACAATTAATATCAATGCCTCCTTCTGTTGAAGATGACAATGTTGATGTCTATGATCCACTATATTCAGCTGATTACGAACGTGTATCTGATTTAGTTGTTATAGGTATGTCCAAATTGATTAATTTAGTTAAAATAAAGATTTAAATTTATATATATATATATTCTATGTTTAATTAAGTTTCAAATATAAAATATAAATTTTTACAACTTTTAAATGTATAATTTACTTAAATATGTAAATATGTGGTGTGTGTACAGGAGATATTTTCACTGTAGTTGCAGATCCTGAAAATGGGGAAGGTGTAGATTACTATCTACTAAGATGTACACAACCAAAAAGCAAATTGTTCGAATCGATGACAGATGGTGATGGACAAGAGTATCCCATTGGATCAGTCGTTATTGAAGGCACATATTATCAAAAAATAAAGATAGATAAAAATGGTATTATATTTGTTGATTATAGGCCAGGACAAAAGGTTCTACATTACAGTCACTTAGTTTTGGCAACAAAAATAAATTTAGAAACTTTACCTAAAAGGGGACGTGCCAAACAAAAGTGGAGGTTGCCTATTGAAGATCATGAGAAGATTTTAGAGATAATTAAAGATAGAGAGGATCCAAATTTTATGTACCAGGAGCTTTAAGTTGTTTTTTTGGATACATGTGTACACATTTATGACTCCAAATCTAGATAATTTATATATTTGTCTTGATTGGACATGTGACATGATTTAGAATGGTTTTTTTTAGAATGTGACATGTATGTTAGATCATATATATGCTTGATCTACAAAACCCAGTGACTTTAAAAATGTTTTAATTTACATTTTGCCTATATTCCTTTAAATCATCTAAATTTCCAATTGCATTTTTACATGTTGGACATGGTTCATTCTTTTAAACTTTCACTCTTGAGAATCTCTATAAATTCCTTTATATCATCTCTCTAGATTCCTTGATTGTAAATTTTTATGTTTGACACATGGAATTGTTAAACTTTCACTTTCAAATCTTTGAATTTAAATATTTGTTCAACTCCACCTATATACATGAGCTAGATTGAATATATATGCGTGCAACAATATGTACAAAACCCAGTCTATGTTCCAATTTTGCATTTAAATTTATTTATGTTCCGTGGAATTCTTAAGTTCACATTCAAATCTTTCATTTCATTTGAACATTCAACTCCACAAACTTGTATAAAATTATCTAGTTGATTTTGTGTTTTCAAGTGGTGAAGAATCTAGACATAAATGTTGTCTCTAGTTTTCTTTATTTTTTATACATTACTAATGCACGACATTCAATAATTTTAAATGATCATTTGGATTTTCATGTATCCTAATCATCACATCCTAATTTTATTAAATTTTCATTAGGTAAGCATCCCTCATCCTAGAATCATTTAAAAATTATCCATCTAGATCCATCTCAAACATACATCCATTCTCCATCCTTAATAATAAAAAAGCATCACTTAAACATCAAAATTTGGTTACTTGGTCTCAATCTAGTCCATACATCATATTGTCCTTTCGTCATCACCCAAAGTTTTCAACATCTAGGGACCTTATCCTTAATCTAGACTATCATCCATTTCAAATCCAATCTCCTAATAAAAAATCACTTGACCTTATAATTTGATTTCATCTTTAAAATCCAAATTTACTTAAGAATATTAGCTCCTATCTTTTAAGTATAGAACTAAATTATTTATCCATTTTGTTAATGTTAGATTGTATCTAGGTTCTCTTGGTTTGTCCTTTCTTGTTCACCTTAAGGTGCATTGGAATATATGAACATTGTAGTGAATCATAGTGATGGTGTTTGGGGTGCTTGAGATAGCTACATTTTGGCATCAATTTAGCTTTGTTTACCATGTATAGCTTGAGACCATGTATGTAATTTGGTCCATCTTTCCAATACAATTAAATATGGATTGATCAATTTTTAATTTATATATAGAAATGTCATCCAAGAGATCTACTTGATCAATTTTTAATTTATATAGAATTGTCATCAATTTTTAATTTAATATTAAATGTGCATGTCTTTCAAGATTTAAATATATATATCAATTTCTAATTACATATATATAAATGTTCCACATGGAATTCTTAAACTTTCAAGACTAGAAATTTGATTTCATTTACATTCACCTCCACTTATAGCTTGCATGCTTTATTTGAATTATATGGTTCATTCTTAAGTGAACACTTTCAAACATATATATATATATATATATATATATATATATGATTTCATTTACATTCAACTTGACACAAGTATAGCTCATCATCTAGTTCAAGAATTCTTTGCATGCACATTCAAATGAACATGTGTATTAGATTATATGGAATTAGAAATTAGGTTAATGTAGAGCATGATATATGCACAATTTAAATGTATTTAACTTTTACTAACTTTAAAAATGAACATTTAGAGCTTTAAAGAATTCAATCTAACTATCATCTATTTCCAATTGCATTTTTATGTTCTACTTTAAAATGTATAGCATTAATCTCAAGCATATTTGCATTCAATTTTTTCTATTTCTTGACCTATTTATTAAAGACAAATTCATTTGAACTATTTATTTAAATTAATTACATGTACATGTCCATCTTTTAATTTTACAAATAGCAACCATTAGATAGTGGAGTCCAACATTTTGATTTCACAATGTATTTAGTTATCTATATATGTACAACAAGTGCATTTGAACAAGTTACCATAATTTAAATTTAAATAAAGGTACTTATAGATGTAATGTAAGTGAGTTCATCAAACCATAATAATGCATGTATATAACAAACCTCTAAGATTCAAACCATAAAACATAACTATATGAATGCGACATGTAAATTATAACAAGTATATATATGTGTACCATAAAACATAAGTATGTAACACGTCCAAATGTTCAATACATAAATCATAAAAAGTGTCTCCAACATGTAATAAAATGATCTCAGACATGTAATACTATAAAAAAATCTCAAAGAGAGGGATGTCTGGTATGAATAGAATCATCATATCTATGGCTCGATCTCTCCCTCTACCTCTCCCTCGATACATGGCTCGATCTCTCCCTCGACCTCTCCCTTGATCCATGGACCGATCGCTCTGCTGATCCAAGATGTGTGGATCCATGTCCCGATCCAATATCTCTCGATCTGTGTCCTGAGCCTCGTCCCAACCCCTGCATGTGTTCAAGTACACATATATATGTAAAATTATCTAAAAATTTTACAATGTACTTGAGTTCAATGTGTTCAAACTTAAACATCAAGTAATTAGTTTTTTAAAATTAAATTTAAATGTACCTCATCTGCATACTGCATGGGATCACCATCATGCTCCAAATTTCCAAAGTCTGGGAAATCACCATACTGCTTAAAATTTTCAAGTACACAATTTCAATCAGGAGTTAAACCCCTAGAAGTTTTTAAAATGCATTACATAAATTTTTAGAACACAATTTTAAAAATATATACATGTATTTAAATTATAAATTGAAAGTACCTGTTGTGCCTGCTTGATGGCTCTACCAATGTCACTAAGATCACGAGAATGTAAAGACATCGTAGGGGGCTCTGTAGCATGTACAGTATCAGTAGCAAAAAGAAGTCGACTATATGTCCCATGGACAGGATCAGGTGTCACAGTAGCCTCAACGTGACCTATAACATCCTGACGACCACCTGGACAAGCTAAAGGATCAACAGAAACATGATGTGCATGGGATTCTGTAGGCTGATGTAGAATATCCTGAGCTGCATTTGCCACCCTGTGGCTCATATGTGTATGAGGATATCGTTGTCTAATAAAGTCTGGTACCCTGTCAAGAGCAATCCCATGGTCCTCACTGATAACCTGATATGTTGCTAGTAAATCCATAATTGAGAGTCTACATGTATTACACAGAGTCGTGTGGGTCATATGCTCGACATCTACAAGAGTAGGTAGATCGGCACTAATAAATGGATCATACGATGCAGATGTAGCCTCAGTGGGAGGAAGGTAGATCGGTGGGCGTAATAAATATCTACCAACTCGATCAGATGAAATATGATCAATCTGCGTCGTAATAGAGGCAATGTTTTCAAAAATCTGACTCTGAGTGGACCCTATTGCTGCCTCCCCTGCTACTGCCAATTCCAAATGTTTTGGTAAAACCAAAAGGTTTGGGCCAACTAATGCCCTCTTGTCCACAGGCAGTGGCAAATTTGAAGGTCTAAACTGTGGTTTGTCAGAAAAATGGCCTTTACCTTGGCCAGCATGCTCAGGATAAGATGTGTAGTCCACCTCTATATGTAAATGAAATTCTGCATATAGCTGTTTGACAAAATACAATGGTAGCTCATCATTGTGAGGCCATCTATGATGTGCTGCCAACCATCTAAGGTATATGAATGGCACAACAAGAGGATCTTCGCACCTCGTAACCACATATCCTCTAATTTTATTTTTTCCTCTATAAAATGGGAACATGGATAACACATTTTCACCTGAAACTAATTTGGCAACTTCTCTATGTTTCACTGTGCCAGTAACACTCCTAGCAAGAGAAAAATAAAGCTGTTCAATGCTGATTTCATCATAAGGATTGTATGATCGAATTGTCTCAATCATCTTAATAATCTCTTGTCTTATAGTGACTAATCTATCTCGATTAGCCAAATTGGGGGAGTTGTGAATTGTTTGCTCTAAACATTTTAGAGCATTGTCCAATCTAACAATACTATCCTGAAATATATTTGATCTAGTTTGAGCTTCTCGCTCAGAACGAGGGGAATGATGAGATCCCTCATCGGCCATGATATATATAAATAGATAGAGATCTGCATATCATTAAAACAAAATTACATAATGAACTAAACAAATTTAAATTGAATTTTTTTCAAAACTAAAAATATATATATTTAAATTAAAGGTAAAATTTTCAAGTTTCAAAACTAGAAAACATTTTTGAATTTAAATGTATCTAATGAGATCTAGTTCAAACTTTATATCTATCGAGCTATGTGAACCTATTAAATCATAGACATGCATGTAATATTCAACCAAGAGTAAATATGGAAAAAAAATATTTATCCTTTCAACCACTCTATACTAAAATTTTGATCAAAATAAAAAAATACTCTTCATTACAATTGGTCACATATGATCTAGCCTTTCTTTGTAATCAATTATTTTTTAAATCAAACACTAGAAATTATAAAAAGGTTAACATTTCCTTAATTTTTTGATCTAACTTAAAACATATTAAAGTAATAAAGTTAAAATTCTTTGAAATAAATTCCTTAGGAATAAAATATAAACATATAGATACATGTGCATATATCTGTATGTGCACATGTATGTATGTGGGAGTGCATGTGTGTACGTGCATGTATATATATATATATATATATATATCAGTGTGTGTATGTACATGCATATATATATGTATATGTGCGTATGTGTGTATGTATGTATATGTATGTGTGTATGTATGTATGTATATACATATATATATGTATGTACATGCATGATATATATGTACATATATTGCTAGCATTAATGTATGTACATGTATTATATATGTATGTGTGTGTGTGTATGTACAATACTCAAAGTACATACATGCATACACACATACACATGCATAAACATGCATGCACAACACATACATGTACATGCATATGTAATGCGTAGCCATGCAGCCCACACATGCATACACATGTGTATGTATATGAATGCACAATGATGTGCGTGCGTACGCGCAATGCGCAATGCCGCCTATTAATGGTGCGTACGTACGTACCGCGCATGCGCAGTATCTGGGTTGCGTGTTGCGTGTGTTATCCAATCGTAATGCATGCAATGCACCGTGCAATACGTACGTATGTAATGCGTATGGATTTTGTGCGTATGCAATGCTGCCGCAGTATTGCGCACGTGCGTACGTACGTGTGCCGCATGCCGCGTACGCGCATGCCGCGTATGTACGTGCGTGTTATGAACGTGATATGCAATGCCGCATCGTACGCGTAATGCATTAATGATGCGATCGTGCATGCGGCGCGTACGCATGTAATGGTGCGTGTGCGTATTACGTGTGCGTACGGCGATGCATACATGTGCATACATATATATATGCATATACATACATACATACACACATGTACACATGTATATATAATACATACATACATACATACATACATACATACATACATACATACATACATACACACATACATACATACACACATGTACACATGTATATATAATACATGTACATACATGCACATACATATATGTGCATGTACACATATACATACATGTACATACATATATATATGCATATATACATACATACATACATACATACACACATGTACACACATATATATATAATACATACATACATAACATAAGAATATAAATCATTCTCATTGGTCTGGGTCATGCTAAGGTTTAGAAAACCACTCCTGGGTGGAAGATTAGGATCCTAATTGACTTGTGGTACAACCAAAATACATCAAAATAAAGATTAAAAATATACTTTCAAATTGGAAAAATTAGAAATACTAGTGACATGAGATTTGAAAATGAAACACTAGTGGACTGGCTAAGGTTAGTTAAGGTGTATAAAGAGATTTCACAACAAATACCTAAAAAATAGAGCTCCTATTTTCTTATACAATATTCTATGAAGTTGATGCCTTTTATATGATTGAAATTAAAGTGTTGAAATACCCTTAAATCTAATACCTAAAAGATCGGAGCTACACTATTCAATGAAGTTGATGACTTTTATATGATTGAAATTAAACTATTGAAATAGTAAAAGCTGATATATAATATTCTATAAAGTTGATATCTTTTATATGATTGAAATTAAATTGTTGAAATAGTAAATGTTGTCATTTCATATTGATAACCTTATATATGAATGATATGTGATAGCAAAATTTTAGGAAGTATGTGATGAAATTTTTTGACCCCATCTCAAATACATCTCCTTAAATCTAATACCTAAAAATCAGAGCTCCTATTTTCTTATACAATAATATGAAGTTGACGTCTTTTATATGATTGAAAAATAGGAGCTATAGTATTCTAATACCTTTAAATCTAATACCTAAAAAATAGGAGCTATAGTATTCTATGAAGTTGACAAATTTTATATGATTGAAATTGAAGTGTTGAAATACCCTTAAATCTAACACCTAAAAAATAGGAGCTACAGTATTCTATGAAGTTGACACATTTTATATGATTGAAATTAAAGTTGTTAAAATACCCTTAAATCTCATACATAAAAAATGGGAGCTCATATTTTCTTATACAATAACTATGAAGTTGATGTCTATTATATGATTGAAATTAAAGTGGTGAAATAGTAAAAGCTATCATTTCTTATTGATAAGCTTATATATGAATGATATGTGATAGCAAAATTTTAAGAAATATGTGAATGAAACTTTTAACCCCATCTCAAATACATCCTCTTAAATCTAATACCTAGGAATTCAGAACTCCTATTTTATGAAGTTGACACCTTTTATATCATTGAAATTAAATTGTTGGAATACCTAAAACCTGATGTGGTTGTGTGGATATGTTTGCTCGGTGCTTGTAGATCACATAAGAGTATAGCATTAGGAGAATTTGTTACAGGACTCCTCTTTGGGTTGGATTGTAAAAAGACTGCACCTTATGTTCTTTTGTCAAACATTTATTCAGAAGCAGGCAGGTGGAGTGACGCTCAACAGGTATAATACCCAAGTTCTACTGGCATGGGCATATTTTTACAGCCCAAGTACATGATCACCCAAATGATGAGTAAATTTCGCAAAATTGTATGATTTTAAGATTCTTCCAATTTATATAGGTGTTTCCGCAGAAGCTTCAAATTGACCTAAAACCATATGCTTCGATTCCAATTACGTTGAAAGTAGATGCAACACATGACGAAACAAACCTAATGTTTGAATCGACATAAGAAATAAGACCTGCATGGTAGGACAGTTTGCACAAGCTGGCAGGACAACCACAATATTTGCAATTTAGCATATCTCAAATTTGGTCAAAAGTAGAAACAAATTTGGTTGAAGCAGAAACAAAATGACTGAAAGAGATATACTCTGATGGGAAAGCCTTAGAGCAGAATGCATGAAAGAGTCGTCCGGCTTCCGTCCCTCTCTCCGAGACATTGAAATGGATGGTTACTGTGGGTTCATTGACAACTCCTTAGAATTGCCTTAAAAGGCATTCTGCCATGGAATGCAATGATTGCCGGACATGCATAAATTGGGCGTGTTTCACCAAAGCATTATCTAGAGGACATAGTGTAAAATTGAAGTATTTGTGGTGGTTCCATGCTCTGTCAAGGGCGTTCGTATCAGGAAAACTTTTTGACCTAAACGATATCAATGAATATATCATACAATATAACTGTTTCGGTGAAATGCATCAAAAGAAACACAATGCTTATCACATATGGACAGGTCAATAAAATTGACTTAATAATTATGTAATTAAGTGTTAATAAAATATCATAAGTGATAAAAAAATTTATTTATTAACTTAATTTTTTTTGATATGTTATTATAGTGCATTGAAGAAAATCATTAAGTATTTTTAATATTCTAAAGCATATTTAATTTTAAAAGACCACTATCTATTGTAAAATGTTTTCACATAATGATGCAAGAAGGTCAATTCAAAGATTTCAAGACCCATATATTTTGACATAGGGATTTAACACAAACCAAAGTTATTAAAATCATTTGGACAAAAAAACTTGCAAGAATTCCATAATGTATGGGCGCACAAAATTAGGAAATTGATAAAATTGATTAAAGCTTTTAATATGGAGAAAATCAACTCTGTAGAATTTGGAAGGTAAAGAAATGTCACAATAATTTATAATACTACTTTTAATGCTAAAGAGTGGATATTGCTCCCATGTTTAGTTGGACATGAACCAAGTTGAAAAATCAAAAGGAAATTGTGTAGCTTTCTCAATGTTGAAATTTCAATTGAGTGGCAAGTAAAAAAATAATTGTAACATGGAATAATCTAAAAACTCTTGCTTGTGGTTTCAAATTTTGCATACATGTCTACCAAGAAAGTTACAACTATAACATTTGACAAAACCCCCTTTACTTTATTCTTTAATACATTTCCATACCTTATTTCAAAGCTCCCATTTTGACGCTCAACAGGTAAGAAAATTCATGAGTGACAGAGGAGTTGAAAAGACACCAGGTTGTAGTTGGATTGAAGTTCATAAAATGGTACACACCTTTTGTGTGGGAGATAGATCGCACCCACAAACACAGTATATCTATGCAAAGTTGGATGAGTTGTTTTGCAAGATGAAGGAAGCAGGGTATATTCCAGATACGAGACTTGTATTGAATGATGTAGAGGAGAAGGAGAAAGAATTACTCCTTGTACACCATAGTGAGAAGTTGGCAATTGCATTTGGATTGTTAAACACATCCCCTGAAACAACTCTGAGAGTTGTCAAGAACCTTAAGAGTATGTGTTGACTGCCATTCTGCAATCAAGTTTATTTCAAAGATTGTTGCAAGAGAAATTGTTGAGAGATGCAAACCGTTTCCACCATTTCAAAAGTAGACAATGTTCTTGTGGAGATTATTGGTGATACAAAGCAAAACAGAGCCTATAAACACAGGCTTGCACTAGAACAAGGTGCATGATGTCAGAGATGCATTGGTAAGAGGGCTCAGGTTTTATTTCCACTTTCTAAAAAGTATTGCTTCTGATTATTTTCAGAGTTACTATACATTTAATTTGAAGAAATGGTGTTCTATTGTATGCATCTCCACTTGATGTATTGACAATGTATTTATTTTGTAAACTATGGAGTTGCAACAATGAACTGTTTTTTCAATGCATGCGTGAATTTAGAGTGAAACTTGAAATTTAAAAATGATATTTAAAATTCTTATTCTAAACACATCCAAATCTCAGATGGAGCCTAATTTCAATATGCTCTTGTGGATGCTAACTATTGTGCAAACTCTTTGGGAAAATTATGACTATTTAATTGATATATTTAAAAATAAATCAGAGGTTTTTCATATAGCTGGATGAATTTCTGAAAGGAATGGTGAATATATAAATTTTTCACAACATTCACTACCTTCCGGCCAATATCCATCACAAAACTTGATTTTTGCATTTCAATCAAACCCTAACAAACGAGAAATCACAAATTTCCTTAAACTTTATCACAAATTTCTCAAACTAGACACAAACGAGATGAGAAATCAAACAATCCAGTGAATGCCCTGAATGGAACCTGGCAAAATATAGTCGCTGTTGCTGGTGATCGGCCGACAAGCTCTCGCCCTCAATACTTTCGCTCGAGCGTTCCAAATAGTGGGCCTGGTTTTTTTTTTGGATTTTATTACCTCTTTTCGGTCGATACACTTACAGTCGATAGAGTTTCGGCCGAAATATACTCAACCGAGTAGGTCTTTCCAGATGTGCACCGTGCTGACACTTTTCGGCCGATAACGTTTCGGCCGAAAGTAACTTGCCCGAAAAGTTTGAGCCACGTAGGCGCCATGTGGCTGCCTCATGGATTCGGTCGAAACATTATCGGCTGAAAACTGGTCGGCCGAAAGTAATTCGCTCGAATTACTTTATTTGGCCGAAACTGTGACACAGGTTTGTGCTTTCACCCACCAAACACATAAGGGATCTATGGATTTGGGGTCAGTATGTTCGTTGCTACAATGTTTTTATTAAGGAGCTCGGAACTGTCATCATTCCCAAAAGCACATAGAACTAGAAGAATGACATGAAGAGAGCGAAAATAAAACAAAAATAAAGTTTGTTTTGGTTCAACATGGAAGAGACATAGGGCATCTCAACGCTTTGCGCCATCCCCAAAAGGAAACATAAGCAAAAACAAAATGAAAAGGAAAAAGAAAATAAAAATCTTTTGGCTCATCATGAAGGAGACATCTCAATCTCAATGCCTTGCATCATCCCCAAAAGGAAACAAAAAAGCAAAAATGAAAAAGAAAAAAAAGGACCTTTTGGGTCAACATGGAAGAGACATAGGGCATCTCAATGCTTTGCGTCATCCCCAAAAGGGAACACAAAACAAAAGTGAAAAAGGAAATGTACGACATATAGAAGAATAGAGGTACAGATAGAAAAGTGTACAACAAGGGGGAAAACATTAAACACACGATACACACATACAGGAAAAATGGAAAGAGGCTAGTAATGCAAATGTAAGTTAACCATTAACTAAGTTATTGGTTTCTCAATCTTAAGTAGTTAAGCGGAAAAGGAATAACACCGTTAAGAGACTAAGACAAGTGCATTACAAGGACAAGGCTAACAACTTCTTTCCCCCCCCCCAACAAAGTGTAAGGAAAGAATGAGCCGATGTGGGTGATGTGAAAATATCATGCAACAGTGAGAACAGAAAATTTGACAACTATGGCATGATAAAAGGAGTTTTGTTTTAAGGAATAATGGGAAAGCACCCAGTATCAGTGAAGTGATACTTGTTTAATATGTCATCCAATGTTCGAAATTCTTCAGTTCGATGTCCAAGAACACGATGATATTTACAAAATGGTATGTTAGAATCTAAATTGGGTGATCCCACAATAGTGGTTTACAATTTTTGGCCAAACTGGACACTGAATTTTTTTTTAACTAAATCTTCACATTCGGGCACCTATAGCAGTTAAACTGTGAGGAATTTGAAGATGATGCAAACTAGGGTCTTGTCACATTTTGTCTGTAGATTCTAAAAATATTTTTTTCAAAATTTTTAGAATCAGATTGCACTTCTTTTTCCATCTCCCACGAAAACTAGTTTTTTCAAAAAACAACATTTTTAAAAAGTGACGCACACCATATAACGCATAATTTTTTTTCCTTGAAGGATAAAATTCTAATTATTTCGAATTTAGATTTGTAACTCCGATATCTAGTGCTTCCACTTAGTTAGATAGCTTTTTATTGAATATTTTTTCTTTAATCAAGTTTCAAAGTTAAACCAATTACAATTCAAACATAACGCAACCGTATAACGCATAACTTTTACTGTATGTATCAAAATTCTTTTTTTATTTTTTTGTTGGATCAAGGACTCCAATATCTGGTGCACTAATATTTTTCAAAAAAAAAAATTGATAATATTCTATTTTTCCACATGTGTAGAACATAGAGTTTTGTTTTTGGTGAAAAACCTCTATTTAATCAAACTTAAAAAACAAATAGATAATATAATCAAAACATATTAAATTATATTCATTGGATAGCTCATTTGAAACGATACTAGTTGGGTGAGATCTCCTCCATTTTTCATTCTCGTCGTGCTTTGAAGTGCAAAATTATGAGCAATTTTGGTGCCTGAGAAGGTCGAGGTGAAAATAAGGGGATTCGGTCAAACAAAAATCAAATGTTGGGTCGAATTGGGGTTCGGCCGAATGGATGTTTGACCAACCAAATTTTACATATAATAAAAAAATAGATTTAAATAGGGTTGTTCGAACATGATAAACATGTTAAATTCCTTACATCCCCATTAAAAAATAATATTTAATATTAATATTAATATAAATTATATTCTTTTAAAATTATAATAAATAATATACTTATTATTGCAATATATTTTAATAATTATATTATTATTATAATATATAACTATTATTATAATATTAAAACTATATAACTAAAAACTATATATATTATTATTATTATAATATTAAAAGTATATAGTTAAAAACTATATATTAATTTTTTCTAATCATGGCTTTTCAAATCTTGGATTTTCAGGCTCAACACGATTGTCATGAAAACACTCTCCTTAGGCAGGATAAAAAGAAGCTTCGTTTGGAGAACATGGAAATTAAAGAAGCCATGATAAATCCCATATACACCAACTACAGAGCACCTGTTGTTATTGCAGAAGTTAGTCTTCAAGAGCAGCAACTGTGTATTGAGAATATTCGGTTGAAAGATAAGGTCCGTTTGCACAACCTAACTAATTTGATGATGCATATTCCAAATTTTTGTAATCTCAAAATGTAAACTGTGGTTAAAAGGATTATGAGTCACTCCTTTTTTAGCTATTCCTATTCTGATTGTAATGTATTTACAACCCTACAAACCTCCTAGATTTTATTTTCTCTAGAAATCTTTTTAGTGTAGTGATTTTCCCACAATGATGAAATTGCTTCATATCATATACTATATAATATTTAGAGACCCAGAAGGTTATTTTATTCTGATGCTTTAAATCACCTGAGCAATGAAGTTGAAGATTCATTAGCTTTGTGCTTATGGGTATTCTTTAACTATTCTTATGTTTTTTTTAATGGGCCTGCATGAATTTTTTCAGCTGGAGAGAATGGCAAGTATGGCTGGAAAATTTTACCGAAGGCCCATATCATTGAATTGAGAGAGAGATATGGAG
>VDFB02190339.1:0-14138 GCA_007258455.2 Sequoia sempervirens
GCTAGTGACATGTACTCACCGTGAAATCTCGTCAAGTCTGCCACTGACATGCCATTATGTGGCTGAAACTCCCGATGCTGCCCCTGATGCTCTGCCCCTGGAGTCTGTGGTGGAGTCTCCCTAGGTAAGAAAGTAGGCTGGCCTGGCCTACGCTCCTGATAGATCGGAGACGGCTGTCGAGGTACGGATGCCAATGGCTGATCCACTGGTGCAGTCCCACTCGTCTGTCCAATCTGAATGTAGTGTGGCTGTGTGGGCGTACACTGTCTAATGGTACCCATCAGCTGAGACATCATATCCATCATATTATCGTGCCTCCGTCTAAACTCCTCCTCGGTGATATCACCCTCTGCATGCGCCTTCCCTGGATCCCTGCCCGAGTCACGAAGTCTCCGCGTTACGCCATTAAGTTTGGCATTTTCACTACCGTCAGAACTGGATCTGTGAAAACCAAGTACTCCTGATATTGTCTGACCTTCAGGGATAGGTGGACCTGTCCAATCCTTGTCTTTGCCTGTCCCTACACCTCTAGTATACTGAATAATATCTTGGCTCATAAAAGGCAACCAGAAAAGCACTGAATTCTGAAAAAGCACAGGATGGCAGGAGATCTGTGCTCTGATACCACTGTCAGAACCCTGGTGGTTCTCAAATCGAAACCCTAACTGAAATTTTTGTGTTTTTGCAATTTTCGGTTTTTTTGTGTTTTATGAGGTTTTTGACAATATTTTGAAAGCTGCGATTTTCTAATAAAATCCTAATAAATTCAAATAAAATCTAAAACTCATGCAATAAACTCAGAAATGCTCAGAGAACAAGGGCACACCATTATATATTTTTTCCAGAGCTTTTTCAATACAAAAATCTGAGTAAGAAATGAAATACAATAAATTTTATTGAAAACCTGGATGGCGGCTGCAATAAATGAAGGTGGTACGGCCAGAACCAAAAGAATCTCCTCAGCTCGGAAATCAATGCATAACCCTCTGTAGACCAAGGCGTCCCAAATCCAAGCCACAAAGTCTGAAGAATGGAAGCGACTCTCCAGAGAAATGAAAGTACGGCTTTTGCAGATATGTACGGCCTGTTAACAGCAGCATTCAATGTAGTACGGCTCCTTGGGAAATGTGCCCAAACTCAGATGAATGATCTCTGTTAAATCGCCCAACTGCCAGATGTTTATTCACAAATAATGAATAAAATGATTCCTCTCGATTAATCCACCCTGACCAGATGAAATCACCAAGTGCAAGCTTAAACCGTATTTCATAATAGCTTCCGGCCTCGGGATTCCCGAAGAGTTTTCGTTCTCCAGAAACGCCTGTCTGCCAGAAACCCTAGGGTTTGCAAACTCCAATGCTCAGAGCACGAAAGACAAAATTGAATAATAATATCAGAATAGTTCGATTTTGCCTTGAGAAGGTATATATTGCTCTTGAAGAAATTCGACCCAACTCCTTTTAAAATAATCATTTAAATTAAATGATTTAATACGCCTTTTTAAACTTAGGAGAAATCATTAATTATTGGCGTCCCTATTTTAATGAATATAAAATACTCATTAAGTCAACATTTAATAATTTATTATAAAGTATAATAAATACTTTATAATTAAGCCAAATAATTAAATATTTAAATATTTCAATAAAGTGACTTTAATATAAAGTCAAATTATTAAATATTTAATAATTCCTTAAATACTCCTTATTTCTCCGTCTGATCAACCAACTGCTGAACTGGGTCGACTCTAAGCTGAATAGTTGAACCAGGTGCCCTGCCCAAAATAGCAGCTTCCGCCTGACCTAACTTTCTAAAAATAGAAAGTTCCGAAAAAGCACTCTGGAAGATTCTGCGAAGGCCCAACCTGACACAACTGCAAAACTAGAGCTACCAAACAGAGAATCGCCTGGATGATTTCTGCTCGCGACACTCGCCGACCCTACGAGGATCGAAATGATAGGCTAACTCACGTACCGTAACGATTAGGATGGGGACATCACGGAAGCTCTAAAACCCGAAAGAATCCAAAACTAATCGCATGTAAACTCGATTGAAATATCGTCACTATCATTAAATGCGTCACATCTTTTCAAGCTTTAAAACCCAAAAAAGATCCAAAAAGCACACTGCCAAACTCCTGCATGCAAACCCCTGAATCCACAAAAGAAGCCTCCTAGAAAATAGGAAACCCTAATTCTGCCTCTGACTAGCCTGCGGGCATCCAAAAATAGGCTAACAATCACTGGAAAGTGTAGTGCTAAAAATGGGGACATTACAAAAATTGATGCATTTACGATGCTAACAAGGAGAGAACTAAATGGGGATATAGGGATCGAGATATCCTCTAAGGCAGTCACATTGATAATGAAGTATGGAAGCCATTTCATCCATTTTCCCAAGTTCACTTGTATCATGGAGCAATATATAAATGGCGACAGTAAATGCAAATTCTGCCTGAATATTTTCCAATGATTTAAGAAGTGGCATATGTTAATGGTAAAGTCTGCTCAAAATTTTGGTTGCAGATTAAGTCTTATGAATTCTGCCAAGCAGCAGTACAAAAAGGTGGCAGCATGGATCTAAACTTCCACCTAGCTTTACTCATGAAAAGTGTAATGTCCTCAATTTAGCCCTACGCTCTTCATTTGGATTTAGCCTATTTCCGGAAATCCGTAGACTCAGATGTGCAAATTTAGAGTTTCCACTTTTAGTAAGTTTTGCTTCCAGCTTAGTTCAGCTTTCTGTTGGTTTTAAGGTGAACTTACTATTTTTGGCATTGGCTATTTTTAGTAAGCCTAATTTTGGCAGTGGCATCATCAGCAATTCAACTCAGGTCATCATGCTATTTTTGGCAATCCATCAGTTTCAATATTGGTGTTGGTTTTGGTTATCTCCTTGGACTGAATTTTATACTTAGTCAATTTCATGTTTTTAAGTTGTACCCCACGCATAGGCTTGATGACTTCAAGTTGTTTTAAAGAGGGGACATTATGGGGTCAAGTTGAGAATTTAATGATTTAATAAATGTTTTATTGTTGCATTTTGAAATGGACGCCAAAAAGGGAAGATGAATAATATTTTATTATTTCAAAATAAAGTGAATGGTTGAAGTGGCATCCCTTTTGGAAGTTGAAGTGATTCAACTTCTTGGAATTCAAAATGTTTCATTTGCCATTTGAAGCTTATTTATTGAGGCCTTGCTCAGTCATTCTCATCTTTGGAAAATATTGTAAAGTTATGATGCTGAATTGATTTCAGAACCTGGCTAAGGGGAAGCTTAGCAATTCTACTCCATTCTTCAGGCCTGAAACTATGGTTCCCTAGATGGTTGATTGAGAGTGTGCTTCATCCAGAAGTACATATTGAGCTCAACAGTTGAAGAATTTTGGAGTTATATCAGATTTTGGTTTGCTAGTTGTATTTTCGCTAAAGGACGTTTTCACTTGCAGCTTTTGGTATGATTTTATTTTGGTTATGGGTGTTGGCTCTCTTCATTTCTAGGCTCATGGCGACCAATCCTGTAGAAGATCAGATTTTAATTTGAAGTGTATGAATTTATCAAGCAAAATCGCCCTTGCAAGCAGGTCGTATCTTTCAGGAGCATATTGGAATTCATGCCAAATTAATGATTGAGTTTTGATGCTGGTTTTTTCATTGCAATTGGGGCACCAACCTTCTAGAGAACTATTGCAATTTGTTTCATTCAAATCGGAGGTATATTGAAAGAGTTATGAGCATTTCATTGATTTACAGTTTGTTGGTTGACATTTTCAGTATGCTGGTTTTTGTTATCAGTCTTCATTAAGTTCAGTTTTTGGCTTCAATTTCAATATTTGAGAGGTTTAAAACTTGAAAGATTCATCCTTCACTTATTTGCATTGATTCTATCATTGTAACACTTGTAAATTGCAGATTTCTTTAATTGTAAGGTTGTGAATTAGTAGTACTAATCCAACCATTGTTATTACTGCATTTACTTGCGATTTCTAATGCAAACACTATAACCCCTGGATGGTTTACCGCCAGTGTGGAGGAAATTACTTTGTATTTACATCTATCATCCACTATTAAGTGGAGAACTCCCACTGTTGAGTGGATGCCCGCCACAGTGGATGAATTAGTTTTGAATTGTGATGTTTTTCCCCCCACTGATTAAGTGGTAGAGTGGAAATCTCTCATGGCTGGATCACCGCCTCTTTCTACTTTCAGTTCTATTTACTTTCAGTTATAATTCAGTTTCCTCCGCCATATGTTAGCACCTCGCCTTCTAAAGGATCTTGTGTGCACATTCTTGGTGTTGAGTGCATTTCATTTGATTCCCTTTGAAGCTAACGCTAATCCATTGGCATTGTGTTGATTTGAGTTGTCAAAAATCTGGGAAAAAATTGGTAGGCATATTTCAGAAAGTTCCACCACATATCCAAATGGTATTAAGATAGGAGCACATCTGCAACAGTTTAACCATCATGTATCTCTCCCAGGATTGAGTCAGCTCTAAATTCCACCCAAGCAGCAAGAAAAAAAAACTTAGTGAAAGGGTTCTCTGCCTATGCCATTGAGGCGCACCTCTAATAGGGTTCAACCATTAAAAACTTCTAACCTGCAATAGAAACATGGAAAAGACGACACAACTCTTTGCCTAGGTGACTTAAGGCACACTTCATTAGGGGTTTGGCCATCAAAAATTCACAGCTAAGTCGTAAAAATTGGCAGACTGAAGTTCTGCAAAGGACAAGGGAAAAGTTGCAGTAAGTGATATGATCTCCACCTGACAGCAACGCACATAAATTCTGCCTGAGTTCTAAGTGTAAAAATTGGCTAAGTATGGATATTTTGTAATGTCCCTTACCTAGCCTTGCTCTTGTATTTGCTTGTTTGCCCTAGAATTCGATTGTTGATTAGGTTTAGGGTTTCTTCTTTCCAAAAGGAATGTGTTTCTCTAATGAAATAATCCTAGATTGAAATCTGCATTCACCAATTCAAAAACATTTCCACATACACATATCTGTTAGCAATAATATCTAGATATCCACAATATATTCATAAACATAAATCAATTAATGAAGACATAAGAGGAGTGCCATAGGTGGATCCGCCCTGAAGCCCTCATGTAAACTCAAGAGGTTGTCCATCACAATCCTTCTTGCCTAGGGGCTTAGTACCTGCATACTCCACTCATGGTAACACCTCAGAAGACACTCGTCCTATTAGGGGAGAGGAACCATAGAGTCCAAGTGGCCTAAGGCCTACCACCTTCTCTTGCCCAATCCCGTATCTTGGGCCTAAGGGGCAGAGACCTAGGTGGGACCCCCATCTTTCTATAACCCAATCCCTAGTCAAGGGCCTAAGGGGCTGCAAAGCCCAATCCCTTGTTAAGAGCCTAAGGGGCTGCAAAGCCCAATCCCTTGTCTAGGGCCTAAGGGGCTGAAAGTGGGGTTTTTAGGCAATCCAACTTCACCCATGTTTCGTCCATCCTAATAGGTTTACAAGCACATAGTAGACAATCTTTAAACAATCAGATATATTTGCATTCATCCAAGATTTATTTCATGCCTATAATCAAATATATTTTCATTTACCAATGGTTCTTTAAGTTCATCATTTCCTATGATAATTCTCATTATGATAAGATTAAAGGATGTCATTATATCAATAATCAAATTAACAATATCTAGTTCTTATATTCAAAATATGCTAAATATTATTGCTAAGTGAATACATCACCTGAGTTGTCGTATCTCTCCATGTTTTTTGATTCCTTACTCGCCTCCTTCAACCCTTTCCTTTTATCTTCCCAATTTTCTAATCGATCTGCTTGTATGTTCTTTATTTTACTTATTTTATTTGTCTTGTTTCCTTTTCTTTACTCCCATCGATGATCTTAGATAATTATTAGAGACTGGGTTTTAATGTTTTGCTGATTGTAATATTCTTGTAATATTCTCCTCCTTTCCCCTTGTCTTACCTTATCTTATATCTTCCACTTTGGAGAGGAGATGCCTTTTCAAGGTGGAGTCGTGCCTTCTTGTTTAGATCGCTGCCTTCCTTCATGACTTAATCGCTGCCTTATGTTTGCAGCTATTAGCATACTTTATATATTTTAAATGTTTCTTGTTTATTATATTTTGATTTGATTGTAACATATTCAAATATATATATAAATATAAATAAATATATATATATATATATATATAATAATTAGGATTATAATAATATTAAATTTAGACATTTATTTTTAATGGTTATTTATTTTAATATTGATTTTATATACTCTATTTAATATTTATTATATTATACTGATTATAATAATATTTAAATTTGTATTTAGATTTGCCATTTGTTTATTTAGTCACATATTTCAGTACTATTTCTTTTATGATTTCTTTATTATTATTATAGTAATTACTAAACAATATATGTTCGTTTAATGACATGTATATTATAATATCTATTATATTTATAATCATAATTGTAATATTATTTTGGTAATCATAATTATAATGAGATTGCTAATATTTATATTTTGGTATTACAACATTAAATTTAATACTTATAATTATGATAAAATAGTTAATGTCTTTGACATGTATTTTGTTTATCTCGTTTTCTATGCTTCGTATTGCAATGCTACTAATTCGGGGACATGACATATTTCCACTCAGATCTGAAAGAGGTCAAGACATGACTTAAGGTGGACCTTTTCTATGGTTTTGCCACATGTAATATCTGCCCAAGGTGGCTAAAATGAGTATGGCATGCACCAATGATAGCTTAGCCATTTAAGATTTCCACCAAGCATGAAAACTTGGCTGAAGTGCTTCAAATTTCCACCCAGACTGAAATAGCCACATTTTAGGAGTTTTCAAGAGGAAAATGTGGCATAGGCAATGTTAAGACGAACCTATGAAGCAAGATAAAGTGGCATAAGTGTAAAGGAGGTGCACTTGAGTGGAAGGAACATGTTTCAAGTATTGGATGTGAGTATCAGAGTTTTCAGCCTGCTACAGTATGAAGAACAACATTTCAGTCACCTAGGGTTTTATGCATCACCAAATACGGCAGTCAAAACAGCAAAAACAGTGTTACAATCAACTGTACTAGCAGTTTTTAGTGAAAGAATGATGGCAATTTACGAAACTTTCAATATTCCCCTGTTTTATACATATATCAGAAGATTGATGGTCTGTAAAGCTGAGTTTGCAGGGAAGTTTACAGTTAGGGTTTCATACTTGCTGTTTTGTGATCAAAACCCTAATGTGTTAAAGCAAGTTTCAGCCATTTGTAAGAGGAAAATAGATGTGTTGCAGCCTTCTTCATTTCAGATTTATATGGCAGCTTCAACATCTTTGTTGACGGTTTCTGTCAAGTTGTAAATTCAAAGGAATGTCCTATCTTCATTCTAGGTTTCAACTTTAGTTTCCAATGTTGACAAAACCCTACAAGTTTTTTTCTCAACCTATGGATGAATCCATGATGGTTAGGGTTTGAATACTTGTCTGGAAAATTCATTAGTTCCAGTGCAAAACGTATTCCAAAATTTAAGAGGATGCTCATGTGCAAATTACTATTTTTAGCAGTACCTATTTTTGGCAGTGGCCATTTCTATTTTAATGTTCTATTCCATGTGATGGATAAGGACCTACTTTTTATGCCAATTTTATTAGTTTTACTCTATTAATTGTTTAGATTTGATTTTATTTGGAAAAGATTTGTATGGCGAATTGTGTTGATTCATAGAATAAATTGTGTTGATTCATAGAATAAACACTTACAAATTATTTTTAGAGAATACCAATCCGAGAATGTAAAAATATCAATTTTGATATTAGTTGAGAAAAACAATCATGATTGAAATCATGTGATTTTAACTTATTGGTAAACACCAAGAAACAAAGTTAATCCAATTACTTACTGGTCAGAGTGTAGGTTCACTTCTCAGCCAACCACCGACCAAATACTAGGGAAAATTAAATAAAACAAGCATCAAGCAATTTTTATATTACCTTTATATTCCAATGTACAGCTTATCAAAACATTGGCATTAGTGGAAGGGTAACGTTGACTTATTCAAAGCTAGATATGGCAATTGCATATCTTAGAATGAAAAATGATGCAAAATTCATTAGTGGACACCCTCTTAAGATTTGTTAACCATATAAAGATTCTCCTATAGATGAAAAGATGAAGCTTAAAGACATGCATTTCGAATATCAAATAAGATCTCAATCTAGTCACAACTTGACAACATCTTCATTTGCTATATTGAAATCCAAATTGGAAAGAAAAGCTATTCACACAAACGTGAAAACTCCAAAAATAGCTTAAAATGTATATAATATTAAACAATTTCACTCTTAAAATTTTAATTTCCTGATTAATTATCAATTGTTATGTGCAAGAAAGTAGCAACTTTGTTCCACATGGGCCAAAAATGGATCAACCTGGCAAATCTGAAGTTTGCATCTTTCCACCAATGCTTTAGAAGAGCAGCCGCCCCAGCATCTGGAAAAATGGCTTTCAGTTGCTGCACATACGCTGCAAGAAGTCAACTTTAGCAAAAGAGTTGCAAATAAAAAACATTAATGATTAAACCACAGACCAAATCAAATTCCTCACAAAATATATATGTTCATGATAGGTTTGAGTAAACTTGCTTAAACATTATCATACAAATATGTTTTCTATCCTTTATCCTAAGTTCTGCATGATATTACAATAAAGACAAAGAAAGAATACAAATTTGTCCCACATGATTCTTGTCATCATAACACAACTAGCACGAGCTGTTACGACAAGTTCACAACTCATAAAGCAAAACAAATTTGTTCTTTTCTTGGATAACATTTATATTTTTCACCTGCACAATCAAACAAGAATCAAAATGGTGGCATTCTATTAGGGAAAAACATGTTATAGGATATTATCATATGTGATTAATATTAATAAAATTAATGCATATGAGATCCACAGGGAATTCAAAACAAAAAAAAAATACAAAAAACATGCAGGCCTACTTCTCACATTTTCATTATAATAATCGGTTTCCTTGTGTGGTATATTATATAGAGAATATATGGAGTTGGGACATTAGGGTACCAGTGAGCCCAGCATATGCTTTTTATCTTCCATTGATGATAAATCTAATGGGCATTTTATAATCCTATATTAGAAAGTAAAACTACAAAACAACCACCCTTGTATAACTCCTTCCAGCAATCTTTCTGTTCATTCCTTCTCCTTATAATCTTCCCTATCCCTATATATTGGAATGTTATAAAAGTCTTAATATTTTTGAGGTACCAACATTATTCTCAAGAAGCATTGATTATTTGTAAACATAAAGGCAATTACTTCTCTCCAATCAATGAAATATGCATTAACGAGTCAAATTTGTTTCTTGGAAAAACAAAGATAAACATATTTGTTCTTCAATCATGGCTCCCAAAAAAGGACAAGTAATGAGAGAATCATTTAGACTTTCCAATTCTCAAGAAATCTTACAAAACCTTTGATGTCACTAATCTATTAACATGAGAATTGTAAGACAAATGATAAGTAAATAAATAATTTCAATAACTTTTTAATCACATGAAGGCAATAAATTCAAATGATTATGCATGTGTACCATGTTGCTAGGTCGCTCAAGTAGCCCCTCATAACTGGACCAAATAGGTCTAGGGCAAGGTATCCAATGGGTTCACCCAAGGCACGTCTTGGATGAACCCATGAGATAGGGAGCCCAAAGTCATTTAAAAAAAAAATTGAAGCACATTTTGAAATGAAAAGAAAACCTATAACACTAAGTTAAACCCTAAAATCACAAAAGTGACAAATCACAAACACAAATACAAATTTCAACTTACATGTCTCTTTAAAATTCCTAAACTTTATATGTCATTGCTCAAGGCTGTTGGTGTTTATGAGTGTTGAAGAATTGCAAAGAAGTCTTTGATAAGTGTTACATGGATACTTTAGATTGCATCAAGGACTTCCATCATTCTACCATGTTCTTTTCAGTTTTTTCTATCTCTTCAAAATTTATTTCCAAGTTTCAAGTGTTTTTTACATTTTCCAAATTGTTATTCAATCTTTAAAGTTTTGTAGGGTATATGCTGTTTTTTTCATTGTTTTTATTTTTATTTTTTCTATGTTTACATAGCGTAGGGTTACTTTTTTTTTCTTGATAATAGTTATTTTAAAATGTGTAGGTACAAATATCCATATATTTTACAATGGATGCTAATTCTAGTCCAATAGGCCCAAGAACGGAAAGAACTTTCAAATTTGACCAAGATAACCTCTTTGGTGACATCACGATGATTGAGCAAATTCTTGGAGGTGAGGGTATCTTTGGCATTGCAGTTAGTGGGCCCAAGAATGGAATGGACTTTCAACAATGATTCTAGATTTCTACACCACTTTTCATAAGTCTAAATAGCAAGAAACTCGAGTCCGGTGCTCCAAAAAGTATAATCTAATGCATGAAAAGCACCAAATCCCTCACACTTTTCAAGTTCAAAACAAGGCTTGTCCTTGCCTTGGCAAGCAATGATTCAACCATTTAATGCATTATAAGTCAAAGCTCTTTGTTGTGGATCATAGACCATCACAAAGTTATTGAACTACTTGTATTATGATTGGGCTATAATAGCTTGTTTGGTCATTAGTGATGTGGGGAATGTCAATCATCTCAAGAATTACGAAACAACACAAAAGGAGGAGGCAAGTCCAATTATTTAGCCAGCCAGTTATTTTCCTCTAGCTAATATTAGCATTTCGTGGCAGTAATAATGTTTACATTGTATAATTAGTTTGAATTCATGTTGTCAATGTAATTACATAACTGCATTAGAAAAATTAAGTTGAGAAATGTAATTATATATCTCTACGAAACAATTTCTTAATGTCTCAAGCATAATTACAAGACTTGTACAAACTTAGCAAATCTCAAGGCGGGCAGCCTAAAACGGGTCTTGGGGATTCGTAACTCAAGTACTCAGCAAGTCTAGTCAGACTCACCAAGAGCCGCACGAGTTAGACTTGGTCGTGGCTAGGGAAATGAAAAACAAAAACAAAACAAAAAACATAAAGAGTTAATACACAAACACTTAAAACGATCTCTCACACCCTAAAAGCACATTCATTTCATTTTCAAACACGAGGAGAGAAAACTAGTTTTGGAGCAAAAAATATGTCATTGAAGAGAAAACCAGCACATTGGTTGAGTAAGAAATAATGAATGAAGACCATTTGGGCATATTTGTAGCAGCCCTTGTGAGATGTGCTACCCCAAAAATAGATCCAAAGTACCTTTGTAATATGCAGTAACAAGTTTTGGAAAATAAAGTTGATATATATCTGGTTTGTTTGAATTTTATTTGTGCAGAAATGCGTATAAAAGAATTCCAAACTTTGCAAGCTGAATATTTCCAATTAAGCAAATATAGTTCACTGAAATATTTCTGTGAGCAGCAAATAACAAAGAAATAGAGTAATGTTCTGACCTTAATTTGCTGTTGCACAAATACACTGTGTGAAATTGGACATTTCTGGAGATTATTACACCTTCAATTCATGCAAACCTTCACCAGTTTAATGCTCAGAAAAAACACATGTATCACCAGATTGCTCAATGAATAACAGGAGTATGCCAGTTTCCCAAGCACAGAACTGAGAATACATTTGATAACTCAGCATTTTTTTGCTCTAACTGGAATGGCTGAATTGCATTATAAAATATTCAAAGTTTTGATTAACTCTGGTGCTTCAAAGAAAGACTACCAAATGGCGCTGCAACTTAGATGTAAATCCGTGCCATCAAAGAAAACCTGTTGAAGCTCACGACTAATCCTGGGTACTATTCGGCTTGCCATCTTAAAATTCCCATCTGGTGATTAGTCGCATGCTACAGGGAAGCTAACATACCATTCATGGCTTCCTAGAAAGATTACCACCTGTTCAAGGAAAGCATGCACTGCAGATTCTCTATCGAATGTGGGAATGGGTTTAGCGTAGCATAGGATGTTAATAACTACAACCCGACTCCTCATTAATTCCAAGCTCCATTCGTTCAATACTATTTTACCCGATGGTAATAATGCCTTAGATCAACGGGCTGTTATTTTCCTTGGTTAATTCATATAACACATTAACTACATGAATCCACAATAGTTCCAGCCGCTACCAAACATGAGACAGGAATATCAAATTAAATCCTTGTGATTTCTCCCAATAAAAAATCCAAACGCCTGACTTCAATTAGAGGCAGCATAATAAACCCATACGAAATTCATAACCAAAACTTGAAATTGTCCAAAAAATATATATAATTTCCTTCTCTGAATTTCCTAATCAAATTATAACCTATTCAACACTATATGAAACTTCATTGCCCAGGGAACATATTTCAGCACCAAAGGCAATATGCCCTACAGAGGTTCTCGTCTCCATAGAGTTCTAAAACGGCACTATAAACACCTTCACACCAAAAAAATTCCAGCCTCCCCAAAAACCAAAACTTTTCTCCCTTTACCTCTATGGCCGAAAGTAACTGCTAAACGTTTCTTGAAACTCTTCTTGAAACTCATTATTTAAGAAAGCTTCAAAATATTACTTTTATTCCCACCTTGGCACACCCTATATGAGAGATAATTACTTTTCCTAAAAACACCTTATATCCCCTTTTTAGGACAAATAAATTAATGCTTTATAATTTCAAACATAAAAACCCAAAGCATTAATTTATTTTTAAACACTTATCATCATTTAATAAGAGGGGGCATTAAAGTCCTCCCTCCCCAAAATTGCTTATCCCCAAGCAATTTTTTGCCAGAAACGATTTCCCCTTTTACATCTCCTAATTGTTGTTTTGAAGTTTTCCCGGCGGGTTTTTAGGTTTTGTTTTACTGATGTTTGCACATTAAATGAGAAGGTACGATTTTGCTTGAAATAAGAAATAAATTCAAATAAAATAAATCTGTCTTGACAACAATAGTATTTGAATGCCAATACGAATACCAGTCTATTAATTGCCTTTCTGTAATGATTACAAAATTGTTCTACAGACATGCAATATGAAATAATGAATTTTATTTTGAAAACCTGGTAATTGCAGCTGCTGGTAACTTGTTTGAAATTGTACGGCTGTGTGAAATTTGCTCCTCTCCTCCCGCCTGGCAATCCCAAGTGTCTCCTGATACCCTAGCGCCCAAACTGGTGTAGAATAGAATCCAAGATGATAGGCGTTTTTACCAAGAACAAAGAACACACCTCTTAATTGCTGGTACGGCCAGAATACAGTGAAGTACGGCCCAGGCAGAAATCAGCAACAATAAATGGAATGCGGCTCATTTGTGGATGGTCTCCAGAAGGTACAAGGATGGGCGCCCAGGCTTAACAATTCCTCTGAATGACTCTGTAATCACAACCCTTAGTGTAACTTAGGAAAAAAGAGGCAGTACGGCTGGTGAAGAGGTACGGCTGTTCTGCATGCAGCATTAATTAAAATGTACGGCCTCCAAAATAACAATGTCCAGCCCCTCTGAAATGGTACGCCCTGATGGATGATTGTCTTCTGGAAGTTTAAACTCTCTGGAACTCTATAAGTAGCTAACCTCTGAAGATCAATTAATTCTCTGAAGCTCTGTAATTTCTTCTGGATGAAGAAATCCCTCTGCCTGGCAATAAATCGGATGTTATTTCACATCCTCTGAATCGCTCCCACTGGAGATGGCTCGTTCTCCAATGTATCGAGACAAAACCCTAAGGCTTCCTTTCTCTGACGAAGTCTTGATCAAATTCTGATTCTCAAATGTCATAATGGCTCAACTTTCAAGGCAAATGCACTCTTATGCCGAAAAGTGCGATTTCCTTAAAGATAGGGTTTTATTAATATTTGACTTTTAAATTCTTTTATTTCTCCATAGTTCTCCGTCAAATATTTTATAATAATTTTAATTTGCCAAATGGCCCCTTCCTGATGTTGGGCGCACCCCTCAAGGCAATCACTTAAGTTATAATTTTAAATTATAACTTTATATTATAAACCATTAAATAATTAATATTTAATCAATACAATTAAATATTAATATTTTCCTCGTTACTCATCTGATTACCGATCCGTCTGATGCTGACGAACT
>VDFB02190340.1:0-16305 GCA_007258455.2 Sequoia sempervirens
TGGTAAAAGCCCTTAAATAGGTTAATTTATCAAAGCAAGTCATCATAGAACTACTCACTAATCCACCAAATCTACAAACAGTCTTAGGCCATGTATAGAAACTCACAAATAAACAAGTTTCAAGATGGGAAACGCCCATCAATACACAAAATCAGTAAACATTTGATTATAGGGTGAAAACACACCAACCATGAGGGTTTCTTTAATGAAACATTTGCAAAACCTCTACTACTCCACCCAAAAATTGAAACATGCTTCATTATGTCTGCAAATTATTTTGAAATCATTTCTAAGCTCCTCTATATGTTGTTTCCTCAAACCCTACTTGAAAACACCATTTTTTTTTTAATGAGAAAATTCATAATTTTGTTCATGCAACAGTATCTCGACTTCTTATTTCTATTTACCCCTGCCACACACATCTTCACATTGAAAAGACACTAAATATGATCCATTCCACTGACCTACTAGCCCTACATCGGTGGAATGGCTAAGAATCACTTTTAGACTCTCTAAACAATTCTAAGGAAACCACAGACCGAGACTTAGGAAACTAAGTTCAAATTAGATTGATTATTTGAATTACAATTCCTACAACTTTCAAGAATGAAAGAAGTCTCTTTCCCTGACAAGAATCAAATATTAGAACATGCTTGAATCACTATGCAACCTGAAAACAAGAATAGAAAAGGTTTCCAAAATAACTGAGCAGAGGTTTTTTTATTAATTTTTATGGATTTTTGGGATAGAAGATCTTCCTTTCTCGAGCTTACAATTATTTTTAAAGGTGTCTAAATCAGTTGAAATAACTGCCTCTTCATCTTCATCAACCCATCCTTTCCCTTCCACAAAAAAGACTCTTCACCTTCCTGCTTTTGTGCAATTTTACATTTTTATAATAATTGACAACTTTTGTTATAAAAAGCAACTTTTCAATAATATCACCTAGTGACCTATTTCATAGTGCAAATACATTGAAATTCATCATTTAATGACCTTCACTCATCATATTTACTTGAAAATTACAAATTGAACAAATTAGCCTTTTGAAGGAATTTCATGACCTAGGTGCTTCTGCACCTGTTTGCCATGTTACAACCTTACGTTGTCAATGGACATTTTAAATCACACAATTGATACACTTTCCTATTACATTTTTTCAACCACATCTCTTTGAGGCATTTTGTTAAATTTAATAATTTACTTTCTTTGTGTATGCTTCCAAAGCTATCATTGAGTTATTTTGTCAAACAGTTATACAAACCAACTTTCATTGACTTTCTTTGTGTATGCTTCCAAAGCTTTCTTTGAGTTATGCTTCCAAAGCTTTCAATTAGTTAATTTGACAACTTAGCACTTTTTGCACAGGTAAAATTATTTGTCATGCCGAAGAAACAAACTATTAAAAGGAAAAAAACTAATAGATGATCAGCTCCAAGCCATCAAAGATAAAGAGAAAAAATGGATGAGGAATTTTAAAAGCATAAATTGGGAATGATTGATGAAAGAAATGAGCTAGTTGAAGAAGGGACCTCAGCTATCGAAAAGAAATTAACACAAAAGGGCATGAATCACGAAGAGTCATGCTAGGGATATCACCGAGATACTATAGTTGGAACACACCATCTCTGCAAGTGAATCTGAGGGACACCATTAAGCACAAGCGAATATGGAGGACACCATCTACCACAAGGTATGGTTGGACACCATCCGCACACATCTGGGGGTTGAGTTCATCATCACTTTCGAAGTTGAGGGAACAGGTATGCCACATCATCCCCCGTGAGCCTCAAGGTATGTCTTCTATTTCACCCTCGATTGAAGGTACACAATCTATCCAACCTCAATTAAATATTGATAAAATTGCTAATGTTGAGATGTATGTACCTAAGAGAGCACCACCTAAATTTTTTTGTAGAAAGCCAAAGATTTTGATTAATATTGATGAGAGGATATTTTGCAACATGGAGATAGATTCCATACTTGTAGAAGATATCTTGATAAGATTTTTTGGAAAATGTTCTTTGAAAGGCTAAATGAGACTGTAAGATATCAACTATTTGTTCAAATGATGTTGGGTTTAAAGTACAGAAACATCATGAAGAGTCTTGGGTTGAGAACATCGAATGCATCAAGTGAAAACACTATTGTGAAGAATCTAATGGATGCTTATGATAGTGTGGGTAAGACCTCACGCTCAAAGGATAGTAATGTCACCCGATGTGTCATTACATCAACTTTGGTAAGCTATCAAACAAAGAGATCTCGCCTCATTAAAAAGACAAGTGAACAAATGGGAATTAGTAGAAAAACTTTATCAAAAGCCGTTCAAAGGCGGCAAAGAATTGAGGGCACCGATTCAAATAAATTATGGGCATTCTCGGGGAGATTGCCACACAAAGATAAAAAATTGTTGAAACACATTGAGAACACTAATTGAGAGATTGTGGAAGAGCCAATACCAAGGCCATCTACGGCGAGATCAAAGGTGGTAAGAGATGTCGGTGGTGGCCCAGGCCACATCAAAGCATTTTTTGGAGTGCGTGGCAATTTTTTTCATAAATTTCAAACTTCTTGTATCCTCAAATTAGTATTTCTCAAATATGTTTGAAATGATTAAAACCTTTTTATGTCAAGGATAAATCACACACACTACTTGTTGTTGTAAACTACATATTGAATTCTCTAACCATTATGATGTTTATCATTCTATATGTTTACATTTGCATACTAACGATGTTTTGCAGGATTGTGGCATAGAAGCCCCACAAAAATCTTCAAGAAAGTTCTTATAAATTTTTTTATGTGAAATAGAGGATGGCCAAATATTCTATAGGACAGCATACTTGGATGGTTCATGCAAGTGTTGCGGTGGTTTGCAACAAATGCTAGTATGTCAACATATGGAAAGCACATATGAGGTGAGACAAAAACTAGCAGAGTTCGGGAAGTATAAAACAGTGGCATATACTACAAAAGATGGGTCAAAAGCAAAAAGGTGTGAGTTGGTTATTCAGAAGATTCCAGTGTATCAGTTCATGTCCATGTTTCGTGAGAATCTAGTGTATGAGTATGCAAGGCATACCCATAGAGCCTGATGGTTGGACACACAATTCAAGCTATGCAAGGACACCTTTTCACTTGGTAGCATAGTATCAGTGGTTGAATTTGCAGAGAACTACACTCTATAGCCTCAGTGTGAGGTGCAGTCACTGTATTACAACTCCACACAAGTTTTGATATTTGTGCACATAACATTCATACATGCAGCTGAAAGTACAGAGGACGAAAGGAAGGTATTGAGGGAGTATCATTTATATATTAGTGATGATCGCACACATTCTCTAGAGTTTGTGCAAGGTTTCCTCTAGATGTTCTACAATCATTTGGTTTAGAGGGGCATATCATGTGATCGACATATAATATGGTTAGATAACTGTGTAGCACAGTTCAAGAATGCATGCATGTTCTACTAGTTGTGGAGGATGCATCTCACTACACGTGTTCAACATCTGTGGAACTTTTGTGAGGTCGAACATGGAAAGGGAGAGCATGACAGTGCAGGAGCATGTGTGAAAAGAGCATTAGCACGAGAAGAGTTAAAGTATAAAGATAGTGCACAATTGATAGATGCAAGGTCAATCGTTGAGTGGTGTAATGGTTCGATGGGTCCAGGTACTGAAGGTATGTCTTCAGTTCGTAGATTTTTTTGGTTGATGGATGATACTAAAATTGCACCATATGAGGATTTTTGTACACTAACAGGGTCGAGTGAGTTGCACTCTTTCCTTAGCTCAAATGTAGGTTCATGGAGTATCGATACACATAAGATGGCATGCTTTTGTTCTTTGTGTACAATGCAAGCCTAGAATGATTGTGAGTTAGGGGAGTGGGTTGACAAATGGTTGACAAGTTATCTTAGCCCACATCACATGTATCACCCTTTGATGGCATTGGAACTAACATAGATGCAATCATCGGTCAACTTTGACCATGTATCAGATCTAGTTCAACCAGGTAATATATCTACTTTCTTTGTATTTGAAATTCCATATTGTTATCTTACTTTGTACTGTATTCATAATGTTGACTAATTTCAAGAGATATGCCACACATATAAATGTAGGGCATGTTTATGCAGTTATTGCAGATGAAGACAACAAAGAGGGTATAGACTATTACTTGTGTCGTTGTGTTGAGGCAAAAAAGAAATTGGAAGCCCCAATTATAGATGGAGAAAACATTGAATACCCTATAGGCTTAGTTGTTGTTACTGGAACGTGGCTGAGAAGGTACCCACATAAGAGTGTTAAACATTGGTTGTTTGAGGAATTTGACACACATTGTAAGATTCTTCATTAGTCAAACCTTGTCGTGGCATCCAATGTTCATTTAAGAAAATATGGGGGTAGACCTTTGAACAAGACCTTGTGGAAGGTCTGTGAGTCTGACCATGAGGCAATACTTGACACAATAAAGAGTAGAGCAGACCCAGATGGTTCATTGGATTAATTTGTAAGTATATGCACAATGGTTCTTATTAATTTATACTTATATCCACGTCAATTTGGTTGGTCACTAATGCTATCATCTTATTTTATTTTGTGTATCTGTATGTAACCAGGAAAACATTGATTGGTGTCCCCTTGCATAAAATGCAGATTTATGAGCCATCCAAGAGAATCTCAAGCAGAAAAGCAATGCAACATCCTTATTTTGATAATCTTGACAAATCTCAATTATGATTTTAAGCCATTAAAAAAGTGTGTGCGAAGCTTGATGAGGAAATTTCAAGTTATTCATTTGAATTTAACCTTATCATGACCACCTATGACATAGACATTATAAGAGCATCTCGAATTTCAATAAATTCTATTCATAAGAGCATAGACAAGGCAGTGAACTCTTTGAAAAAATGCCTCAAAGAAATGTGGTCTCATGGTGATGGAATATGATGGATACCATGACAAGCAAGTGTTGTGGATTATTTGCTTCCATCACCATTGAGACCACGACCCCTAACTGAGCTTTCAAGCAGGTTATTGCCTTTTCTATTCTATTGCTTATTAGTATGCTTTGTTAGATTTTTTCCACAAGCATCCATACCTTTTTTGGAAGCACCTATTTTAGGCTTTTAGCCATAGCAACAAGGAAGTGAACTGTTTGATAAAATTCTTTGGTAAACATGTATGATAATTGTAGTAGCATAGAGAGCCTTGACTACATTTGAAAAAATGCCTCAAAGAAATGTGGTCTCATGGTGATGGAATGCCATGAAAATCCACAACAATTTTCTTGTCATGTGATGCAGAGGGGATGGGACTTTAGTCAAAACTCAAAGTTTCAAAGATTATAATGATGCAATCTCAAACACTCTTCTAGGAACCCTGATGGAGACAAGCCTCAATAGTGCAATTATAACTTAGATGCTTTCATAATGGACCCAAACCCTTGGAGTGATCTCAAGGAACTCAGAAAAACTTGTCTTGAATGGTTTCAAAGCCCCAAACCTCTGTCTTAGACAAAACTCACTTTTTGCACCTTGACTAGGCTTCTAGCGATGGTTTTTTGACTTTTCACTCAACTTCCCCAAAGGAATCCTCAATATAATGAATAATTCAGATGTGATTCATGATGATACACAACATATCAAATCATTTATGGCACTTGTTCTGGATCAAACCTACCAAAATCTGTTGTTTCCTAAAATTTAAGGCCTATTTAGCCCACTTTTCCAAAGCAACACCTCTCTAAACTTATGCCTTGACTATAAAACTTTCAATAGTGTTTTAAAATGTTTCCAAACCAAATATTTTCAAGGTATTAGTATTCTTTGACACCCTCAACACCCTAAATCACAAAACCCTCAATAAATTGCTCCAAAACTAGGGCTTCTTGAAAATTAGCTTTCCCAAAACTTCTAGAACCTTCGCTTGGAATTTTCACCAATAACTCAACATATCTAAACACCTTCAACTCAGAAATATACCACTTATTAAGGTATATCTCCTGCTGCTACACTTTAGGCACCATTTTTATGCCCTTTTCCTTGCTAAAACTTGGTGTACACCCAAGAATCACTCTTTCCTGCACAATAACTTGTTAGATATGTATAATAAAAGTTAGATATGATCCATTTCACAAGTTTTTAGTCACACTCTCCCATGAAATGGATTTTTTTTTCATGAAGACTCTCAAAACTAGTGAAAAATTTGTACTTTTTGAGGACATCCAGCAATATAACACAAGAAACTGATTCCCAATGTTATTCAGGTCATTCAAAACATTAAATTCATGTAAATACAAGTTCTTAAACAATCCAAATGAGCATGATACCAAAAGGAATCAGATATTCATCAAAAAAACTCAAGAAGATGCAAAAAGATTGAAGTTTTTATTGATTTTTTGTAGCAGTCCATACAACACTTGCAATATCAGCCAACCCTCCATACAAATGCTTTCTCCAGGCTTATAGACTCATCCTACAACTTTCCCAACTGATTAGAATTGATTTTATTACATTATTGTGATTAAAACTCCTAAAACTCACTTTTCCACCCAAAGTTGGATTTCAAAAATTTGAATTTCCAACATTGCAATTTATTAACTCCTATTAACTATAAAGCTTCCAAAACTATTACATATCATAATTCAACCTTATTTAACCTAATTAAAACATCATATACCTATTTAAACTCCTAGAACATCATTGTTCCATTTACAAGTCAATTTGGTCCTATGGTCCTTATCAAGACCCTTAGGACTTTTGATCTTCCTATTACACTCATCCATGCCAAATGCCATTATAGGCTTCAAAATGCTATAATTGATGCTCTAGAAAGGTTTATAGGCCTTCAAGACCCCTGCCATCTCCTGACTCTCCAAATGATCCTCAAGGAGCTTGGGTGCTCCTACACCATCATGGCATTCCACCACCATGAGACCACATTTCTTTGAGGCATTTTTTTCAAGCAGTTCATTCCCTTGTCTATGCTATTGCTTACTATTATGCTATGATAGATTTTTTCTAAGCATCCATAGCTTGTTCAAAAGCACCTGTTTTAGGCTTTTAGCCATAGCAGCAAGGCAATGAATTGTTTGGCTAAATTCTTTGATAGAAATGTATGAAAAATGTATTAGCATAGACAAAGGCGGTGAACTCTTTGAAAAAATGCCTAAAAGAAATGTGGTTTCATGGTGATGGGATAGCATGATGAATGCCATGACAAGCAAATTTTTGTGTATTGTCATGGCATTCCATCACCATTGAGACCACATTTCTTTGAGGCTTTTTTTCAAATAGTTTGCTGCCTTTTTTATGCTATTGCTTATTAGTATGCTTTGATAGATTTTTTCCAAGCATCCATGTAGCTTTTTAGGAAAAGCATACCTATTTTAGGCTTTTAGCCATAGCAACAAGGAAGCGGTTGTTTGATAAATCTTTGAAGTAAACATGTATGATAAATGTAGCATAGACAAGACTATGAATTTATTTGAAAAAATACCTCAAAGAAATATGGTCTCATGGTGATGGAATGCCATGAAAATCCACAACAATTTGCTTGTCATGGCATTCCACCACCATGAACCTTTGAGACATTTTTCAAAGCGGTTCATTCCCTTGTCTATGCTATTGCTATTATGCTTTGATAGATTTTTTCCCATAGCTTGCTCAAAAGCACTTGTTTTAGGCTTTTATCCCATAGCAGCAAGGCAATGAACTATTTGATAAAATTCTTTGGTAGACATGTATGAAAAATGTCGTAGCATAGACAAGGCAGTGAACTCTTTGAAAAAATGCCTCAAAGAAATGAGGTCTCATGGTGATGGAATGCCATGACAATCAAAAGCATTTGATTGTCATGGAATTCCATTAGGTCATGAGAACTCATTTCTTTGAGGCATTTTTTCAAAGAGTTCACTGCCTTGTCTATAATATTGCTTACTATTACGCTTTTGATAGATTTTTTCCAAGCATCCATAGCTTGTTCGAAAGCACTTGTTTTAGGCTTTCAGCCATATCAACAAGGCAACACTTGAACTATTTGACAAAATGCTTTGGTAGAAATGTATGAAAAATGTGGTAGTATAGACAAGGCAGTGAACTGTTTGAAAAAATGCCTCAAAGAAATGTGGTCTCATAAAATGCCATGACAACCAAATGCAATTGGCAACTGCTCCTAGTTATTTGTTATGCAATGTGAAGTAATTGCATAACTGCTTAGATTGACTTTGTAAAAACTATATTGTAATTGAAATTTTGTCATCTATCAGCATCTAGTTATTAATCGCATTTTTTTTCACAGTCCATAATAGTTCGCTTCAAAATTTATGGATAAACTGTGTGCATATTTTTACATCAATGTTTCGAATCATACTCCATGATCCATCATAAGGATGAAAAGTAGAAAGAGAGAGAAGTCAAAATATGATCCAAAATGTTGATGTAAAAACTTCTCTCTTTCTGCTGTTCATCCTGATGATGGATCATGGAGTATGATCCGAAACGTTGATGTAAAAATATGCACACAGTTTATCCAGAAATTTTGAAGCGATCTAGTTATTAGTTATGAAACGTGAAGTAATGCTTTCAATTTTAAAGAAGTGCAATGCAATGTAATCAACGTTATGAATATAAACTACAAAAATATATTTTTTACTAAGTTACCAATTCAGTTTTGGGTTCAGGATTGGGTTCGAGAACTCGGTTCGCTGGTTCAGGAATTTTTTTTTTGGGTTGGGTTCGGTCATACAAGAACATATAAAAATTAGAAATATATACATATTTGCAGCAGTAATCAAGTTCAGAATACACCACCATATTAATAGTCAAATAACATAGCAAAAATACACCACCACTTTCATAGTGAAATATTAAAATATTAGTGATCTACTCGAATGTCATGATACAAAATTATAGAATTAAAAGAGTTCAAACGTAAAAATGTCAAGTGTTTACAATCATCATTATTGATCATTTGATCAATCGAAGAAGTGTGAACATTTTTTACATTGTGGAAGAAACAAAATAGTGTTACATAATTATTTACATTGTGAAAGAGCCGGAAACTTTTTCTTGCGGATGCGTGAAGAAACTTCGGTTATTTTTGGGTGTCCTTGCCTTGGAACGGAACTATCCCGAGCCATGAATGATTGACCAGGAACTATGAGAAAGAAATAAGATAAATCACATGCAACTTGTTGCAATTTCTTTCCTTGGGAAAAAGGGTAAAGTTTGCTTTTTAGGGAGAATCTCCTTTAGAGTTTGAACGCATTGATAATTTTCAAGATAGACTTAGCCAAATATGTCATCTAGGTTTGAAGCTATTAGGTAAAAAGTTTGCTTCTTAAAATTTTGTTCAAAATTCAAGATGCAGGCTCTCCTCCCTTAGGGAAGAGAAGGCCTATCAAACCTAACACTCTTATGCAACACTTCTTAAGTTCTTGTTGATGCAGTATTAGATACGAAGTTTCAAAATAGGCATGGTTATATAAATTCTCATCTCACGACTATCATTGCATCAAATTAAGAATTTTCAATCCTTTATGGTCTAGACAAGAGAAGTATGGAGTAGTGTTCCAATGCTAAAGTATTATTGTGAATCTCTTTGCTATGAGTGGTTCAAAAATGAGGAATCTGTCTTCTGCACCAAATGAGAAATATTCACAATATGTTCTAGGAAGGAATAAGTCCATAAGATCAAGTATGCAAGAATTGAGAATTGCAAAATTGGCTTACATTTGACTTCCAAACACAGAAATATTCACACTTTTCGATGTTCACACGCAAGTGGGTGAAGCCACATAAGTGGTTTACACTTTTGTGGAGGAAGGAAATTTCAAAATTTCCAGACTCTTCATAGAAAAGTGGTTCGGCCGAACCATATGGCTCGGCCGAACCATATGACTGGTTCGGCCGAACCAGTCACCGAGCCTAATAAAAAAGTCATATTTAAGGTGGTTTGGCTGAACCTGGGTTCGGCCGAACCCCTTGAATATGATAAAACCAAAAAAAGTGCTTTCACTTTCACACTTTCACTGTGAATTACCAGTCACTGTCCCTGCACGCGGCGAACAGAATCCGAACAGCGACCCAACAAAATTTCTCACCGGCGAAAGCAAATTTCGGGTCCTCTCTTCAAACTTCATCATTCCAATTCGCATATCGACCACTATTGAGCACGAGGTATTTAAAATTCCATTTTTTTTGAGTTCAAAATGCATGTATTTGTTTAATTTTGAAACCCTATATGCAAATTTTTTTAAATTTGTTGAATTCAAATTGCACTTGTTTGATTGTTTGAAAGTTTTTAAAGCATTTTTAATATAGTATTTTGCTTCCCCATTTTGCATAATCCAAGGGTTTGAGTAAGGAAAAACGAGTTTCCTCCGAAAGTTAGTGCAAAAAAACATTATAATAGCTCTCAACATAGTCTAAAAAATGGAGATAAATACATTCCTAAAGACTAGAAATGTAGGGTTAAGCTCACAAAATAATTTTAAAACTACAAATTTAGGGTCAAACTTGTAGATGAAAATGCAAATTTCATACATGTAGGAGTGAACCGTGAAAGTCATAGCTTGATTTGTTAAGGTGTTATAATATTAAATCTTATAAAAAATCAAGAATCATATCATTGATTACATACATTACAATAAAATATCTCCATATAACAAATGAAGCTAGTTCAATATCTTCATGTAGTGTGTACAAATTGAAATATAATTGACTAAAACTATAAGTTACTCTTATTGAACAATTTCCTCATGTAGTGTGTATAAATGGAACCATTGATTGAAAATATAAATCAAACCATCAAGAACAAAGACTTGATTGTGTCTTCATGCCCTCAATTAATATCATTTACAAAGTTTGGTCTTGGAAACCATAAAATTAACAATTACATTCTCTACCCTATTATTTGATGTATTATAATGCAATTTTCTATACTCCCAAGCAAATTCAATGGTCACAAGTTTGTAGAGACACTCTAGAAAAAGGTCTATCATGTGTTTAAAATACTATTCATATTGTAACACTAGAGATTCTAAGTAATATGAGAATGCCTGCATAATTTTATATAATGTATTTTCATCATCACTAACTATAGTAGACTAGTTTCTATCACTATTCAATTCATCTTCTTTCATTAGTCCATCATGACTTGATTATTCATCCTCCTTTATATTTAGAGAATAAGAACAATATATAGAACCACTACAAAATCTTCACACATATCACTAAAAGTTGATGTTTGGTATAAATGTATCCACATGCAAACAAGAGCCACCTTTGGACATTACTATTATCAAAAGGACAAACCTTATTAGAGCGAGTGCAAAAAGATGTGGGGCCAAAAAGTGGCCACCCCACCTTTTGGCCCCATCATATTAAGTATCAAGCATTAATGTTGAGGTACGCTATTCGAGGAAACTTGAATGATGAGTAAGTGAAGAGAGAGTGGGACTTTATTGTTCACAAAGTGGGAAGAAATAAAAGCAAAGGAAGTGGAAATGGGAAACATGTAGAGAATATGGCAAAAATGGTGGAAATCAAGGAAGGATTAAAAGGAAAAGAAAGAGGGAAAAGGGGAGGATAGAGGCAAAAGGAGGAAGAAGGTAGTGCAAATTATACATTTTTGAAGCTTGTGAAATTCGAGTATGTAAACCTAATAGTTTTTACTTGGTGGTAATGAGGTATGATTTTTTATGAAGGTTCTTTTTAGTATTTTTATATGTAATGTAAGAGAAAAAGCTATTCTTGTATGAAATTCTAGAAATCATGTTAAAAAGCATTAGCTTGTAATTTCTACTATGTGAATGGAAATCTATTGCTCTACCTAGGACATTTAGAAGCTTGTGTTGCATTCATGAAGCCAAACATAGTAGATATTTTTTTTACTTTATGTGTGTTATTGGAGATAGGGTTTTAGTATATAGAACCATACAATAAAATGGGGTAATTCCTTGTTTGAACTAAAAACCCTACTATTTTTTAGTGAAGGGATAGCTAGCTATAACATTTTGACTTTCACTTGTGAGTCTAAACACCCATATGGGTTATTGTTGCTTTGTCTTATGGATTATGGTAGTAAATTCTTAAGATGTATGTAAATCTAGAAGACCAATGTTGAATCTTTATTTGTTGATAGGCTAAATAGAGTTAGAACTAGTATGGGTTCATTACATGTATGCCATTCAACATTCATGCACATCATATATATGTGAGAGAGATAGTGATAAAGAGAGATAGAGATAAAGGGTAATATAGATAGATAGAATAAGCACAAACCATTTGCTATGAATATGCACAAAATATTTATATATTGATCTTGATAAGGTCATGAAGACATACATAATACATCATGAAAATATCATATACAGTGACATGAGGCCAACATTGTCTCTTAGACTACAAAATATCACCAATATATATTCATGAAAATAGTTATGAATGTGTCATAAAGATATAAAAGTGTTTATGTATGTGTAGCAAATGCTATTAATGAAACATTATGCCTCTCTTTGCTTGACTAGAAACTGAACTTCGATCCCTTGAATTAGTTATTATCTTGCATTGTGTTGATTGTGTGTGCCCCTAACAATTATGCAACTCAACCTACACACACAAACATATTATAAAATTAGTGATTATACCAAAATTTATAAATAAATAAAATATTGTTTTAAAATGATATTAAAATAATAAACACACTTACAACAAACTAATACTCAACATCATCAACAAAGGGTTGTCCTCAAAAGAGGATGCTTACAAAACAAAACCAAAATGTGTGTGTATCCATATATACATATATATACATGTATGCATACACATATACATATACATACATGTATATACGTATACATAAATATACATACACACATACATACATACATACATATGTGTGTGTATTTATGTATACGTATATATGTATACATATATATACATATAGAAAATAAATGTATGTATATACATATATACATGCATATATACATATGTATGTATACATGAATGTGTCTACATATCTACATATACATATATACATATATACATATTTAGATATGTGCATGTGTATGTATACATATGTAGATATATTCACATATACATGAATATGTATGTATAGTACATGAGTAATTTTTTTAATGAAAACCATGTTTAGGAATGAAAATATCCAATCCCTTATGCTTCTAAACTAAAGTTTGCAATGCTTATGGTTCTTTTGGCCTTATAGATTCTTGAATCATTTTATAATATAAAACCAAAATATAACCTACTTTGGCTCTAATAATTGTAAACCCTTTAGGAATTGTAAATTGTTGCATCTTGTCTTGATTTTCCCACCATTGTTATTCCTTTTGAAAATTTTACAAATTAGGCAAAGAATCCTTGCACTTATATAGAGGATCCTTATGTATGTTCTTAAAATTATTTAAGGTTAAATGACTTAATCTAAAATAAAGGCATATACGGATCTCTTGCAATTGTAACCTCTTTACTAGTGTTCAAACATATTTGATACCTTAATGGCATGACATAGATGATGTTGCTTGATATTGCTTTATCCATGGATACCCAAATAAAATATGAGATACATCTAAAGAAGAAAGAATATGACATAGAATAAGAACTTCCCTCATCTTTTAGACCAAAAAATTAAGGTAAAATAATGTATCCTATAGTTTCAATCAACATATCATTAGTCAATTTTAAATAAACCCTCAAATATGCATATGCTTGTTGATAAAATGATGATAAAACAAAAATTATTCAATGCATACATTTTATTGGTGAGTAAGATCAATAAACACACCCTTACATGGTTCATGATCCACACAAAACCAAATGACCATTATAATTATTTGGTAACATCTCACAATGTGAAGAAGGTGTCAAAAAAATTAGCATACCTAAATCGTAAATTGACTTGTCATAAAGTGGGTGGGTAGCTTAGTGGTGGAGATTTGCATCCTAACTAGTTCATGGAAATTTCAACATGAGGAGAACTAATAGTAAAATAATAATATCTTTTGACAACATAGGCATCCAAGTACTCATTCCAAGATTGTTGAAGATACAACATTAATACATTAGGATTTCAATTAAATATCACACTTTCCTATAAAAAAATCCCAATTGATCTATCTTTTGGTAGTGCATTTAGTTTGATATATTTTTCTTCCCCATACTTACAAGATTCCTTTATTATCGAAGCTTATTTACTCTAGTATGTTATCCTTGGTTCTCATATGAACTATATATATATATATATATATATATATATATATATATATATATATATATATATATATATATATATATATATAATTCAATCAAGATCCTCTTATCATTACAAATTTAAACTTAGCTTATTTTTTCTCCCAATTTCTTCTTAATGAACATATGGTCTTTCTTCCTCTATTAGCCTACTCATGCACCATCACCAACCATGAATGAATCTCCATGAAGCTAAATACCCATTTGTACTTGGTTGGTGTAAGTTGGGATTAGTGTTCCATTCACTTAAAATCTTATCTTTAATGTTGCTTTTTTCTAAATTCTTTCTAAAGGGCATAAATTACAGTCTAGAGCTTTGATTTTAATATTTTCTTAAAATTAAAAATATTAATGAGTTTGATGCATTAAGCTAAAAAATATCAATTTGGACACCATTAAAACCCTCGAGAGACTCTTGCAAAGTGAAAATGAGCTCCAAAATTTTATAGTGTGATATGTGAGAAAAAATGAAAAGGTAAGCAATGGGCTCAAGATATTATTATAATAAAATTAAATAAGGAGATCGTGATGATTATTGTACTAGGAGTTACATTGGGAAGAGTGGAGCATCTTTTCATAATAGATGAGACTTATTGTAGTTGACATCTTCATCATAAAGCACTAGTATTGGGAGTGGTTACTATCAAGGTTATGGGATTTAAGGTCCTATATCATTAGTTCGTTTATATTTTGTGTACATGTTCCAATGCATAGTGGGGCATGGGTTCTTTTCTTGTGGACCATGATTTTTTTCCACTCATTACATAAATTAATTGATCATTTCTTGTTTCCCTTGCTCTATATATAATTTAATGTATGACATAAGGTTTAAATAGTGTTATGTAGAAATAGCCAAAACATTAGACTAAAGAAGATTGAGTGGATTGGATTGTTATAATCTTGTTATGAATATTAATAAAAGTTTCATATCTCTTTAGTAGTGGGATTTTTGAAAGGGTTTCTCCATATTATAATTCTAGTGTTCATGAGGTTTGAATATTTATTTATTTTCTCCACTATTTCATTAATATTATTTGGTATATTGTATGTTTGATTAGACTTAAAGTGCCTCACCATTAGTTGATACTCCTACTATATATTTACCTTGTTTGCAATAGTTTAGTCCATGTCAATAGTTGATTTGCACCCTTAATAACTTGGTGGGAATATCAAGTATTTTTTATTAAATATAATCAATAATCATTGTAAAAGAAATTTTAAATCAACTATTAGTCTAGAATGATTATTTGAGTGTTAGATAAACCATTTAAATTTAACCTTCATAATATTACTCTAAATATGTAGTTTTACCAACAAAATGAATGATATTTATGTCTATTACATGACAATTACAAAATCATGACTATAATTCTTTAAATTATACTCATAATCTAATTTAATACTCATAAGATATTAAATCATTGTTTTTCTCAAGAGACGTGTAATTAAATATCAAGAATATTCTTTAGTTTATTAGTCCACAAAATAATTTTAATATAGCCCATAACATTCAATTTTAAAATTCATAGAGTTGTTGGGATATTATCATATCACTAGCTATGGAAAAATTTAGGAAAGGGTGGGATATTACACTGCCCCCTATATTTGTGTGTTTTAGAGAAAATTAGCATGGAAGGTTTGCATTTCTCACAAATAAGAAAAAATCCTGAGAATAATGTACAATATTCTACTATATGTTTTCATATTGTTGAGTTATGCCTTGCAAATTAAATGTGTATCTTTTCCTCTACAACAGTCCCTTTATACATAGAACTATGGATTAATGGTTTTATTATATTATGATTGAATTATGCCTCATGTTGGAAATTCCTCTATCTCTTCTTTGCTAAAATACTTTGGAACTAATAGGATTCAATTGTTTTTTATGACATAGGTCTATATTACCACAATGATGTATGTATAGGTGTACATTTTAACTTGGTTAGCTTTCCTAGCAAGTTCTTCATTACAACAATCAGTCCACCTTGTCACTCAATCAAGCCCACTAGAAAATGCTTCCTCCTAAA
>VDFB02190342.1:0-10749 GCA_007258455.2 Sequoia sempervirens
ATTATATATATATATATATCACTACATATAATTCTTCTATATCTCCTATCCACTATCAATTTATCATTAATCTTTCTTTAAAATTCTTGACATAAATGGTACATTCTTTTTAGTATTAAAGATTTGTAAGACTTCAGGATATGTATGGGCTAGAACCATTTCTCTACAATTATGATTATTTGTTAATATGATAAGGTATTTTATCTTATTGTATTATTGGTTTATGGATATTGTGGTGCCACTTCTGTATATTTTTTTTTGATAAGATAAGCATCATTTATAGGGTGTTGTACCCTTTACACAATGAGCTCCAAGGACCAAAAAAGATTAGGTCTAGAGAAAATTACAAAAACTACCAAAATAAAACACAGTAACAATAGACAAACAACTAACAAAATAATGACCCAGTAGACAGGACACAACAGTAGCAAACTAACTAGTACTCTCTCAATTCTAAGAGAGGAGGTTAATAATATCCTCCCCAACCCAGTTGGGGCCCTCCTCCATAGCCTTCGTATCCATTTCATCCTTGAGAACAGTAGAAAGGGTGCCAGTTGCATGGTGGATCATCTTGACATTGAACTGAGCTAGACCAATGAACTTCTATATATTTGTTGTCTACTATAAGGTACATAATTTGTACGAAAAGCTTAACTTATGATATCCTTGTAGGTTTTCACCATAAACCTCCAGTAGAATGCTCTTTTGGGTTTTCAAACTAATAGGGATGAGATCAATCTACCCAAAGGGTTTTTAACCTGATCCAACAAAGTATTTGTTTTTGTTCCTACCATTAAAGAGTGGGGTATTATCTAAAAATCCAATACAATATTCTTAACGTGACTTTTATGTGTATTTACTTTTAAGTGCACATGATTTGTATAGATTCACATAAACATTGAAGTGAGGGTAAAATGTAAATGATAAAAATGGACACCTTACTTTTTTGTGCCTATAAATATTTTGTAAATGTATAAACATGACACTTGATTTGACCTATTTAGCACAAAAACCAACTTCTACCTAACATGCATCAACTATTTTCCACTTACAATCACCTCAAACCTCACTATTGTACATACCACCATATTTTTACCACCTTGGACTAGATTGCATAGGTGCAACCTTGTTCATTAAATCTAGATTACTCATTTCATGCCCCAAAGTTGAACCTTTCACAAAATATGCCAAATAATGTAGATTAGTAGCTATAGACATGTAAATAAATGCATCCCTTAGTTCATTTATAAAATTAAATGAGCTCTAGAAGTTATGTTAGAGGATTGAAAAATCATTTAAATTAATATCGCTCAAATCTAGATTCTAAATCTAGGCACTATACCACTTTATTAATACAGTATATTTGCATTTATATTATATCCTTACCATTTTTTTGGAGCTTCATTTTTCTCTAGGAGCTTAGAGATCCCGTCCTTTATCTTAGAACAAGGCTGAAGGTTCTTCTTAGCACAATCAAAGAAAATAAAAGGTACACAATCAATTGTGACTAGTTTCTAAGTTTTATGTTAATAGAAGGCTAGACCAAACCATTTTGACTTGATTGTATGGTGTGAACTAATTCAAAAAAAATTACAAGTTGTGACCTAATCTAATATTACATAATTATTTTCCTAAAGTCTTTACTATCTAATTGTAGACTTCCAGTCATGCTTCAATTTCAACATTATTTATTGCATTGATTTAGTCAATTGCTAATAAAATTAAAAGAGCCACCAAACCAAATCAAATAAACATTTATGTCTAATCATATTACACAATTTTTTATCTAATTTAAATTTATTATTGATAAAATCAATTATTTAATTAAATCACAGTTTGTATGGGAGGAGTGAGTAGGTGAACTCTTATTTTATCTATAATAAATTCAAAGATAGAACGCATTTACTTTGAACCCACCTCTATTAAACAAAATTATTTAAATACTTCCAATTATAAGCAGCCAAAAAATAATCAATACTGTAAACACAAATCATATTAAAATAGATCCTGTTGAAAATTCTACCATGAAGGTGATTTTAAAAATCAAGTCTCCATCTAGACGGTTTGTTTACCTTAAAATGTTACAGTAGTTAAACGAATTCGTATCTATACTTTCCATGCAAGTCTTCCGACATTGACACCATAATTATCCAGGAAAAATAAAAGCACTAACATATTAATTCATGTTATGAATATGGTATTGTCAAATTTATTTAGTAAAATTTTGTGAGCATTTTTTATTAAGTTTCAGATGACATTTCACAATCTAGCATTAAAAATTGGAAAAAAAAATTCTCCCTCTGGCCCAGTTTTAGCAGAAACATTTAGTCATATGATTAGACGTCATGTACAACTATGGGCTGATTCTTTCTTTCTTTCTTTTTCTTTTCATAGCATCTGATATTCACAAAATATACATACAATTTGTACATTAGGCTACACACCCATTTCATTCCCTGCAACTCCACGCAGATTACTGACCTATTATAGCGGATATATCCTCTCCAAACTTAATTACATGCAAATTAAAGTTGATAGACATGATCTAAACAAACCCAGGTTCACAGAAATCATGATCTAGATAGCAGCCAGACACAGAATATTACAAAGCTTGCCCAACTTAAACTGCCTTTATACATCTGCCAGCAGGCAAAAATTGCCGATAACGGGACGAAGATTGCTGGGCCTCCAAACGAATTTGGCGGTTGAATTTAGCAATGAAATCTTCGACCTTCTTGTTAAATGCATCCAACTCACTCTTTTCATTAGCGCTATTATTGTCAGCTGCAACTTCCACAACCATCAGCTCAGATGAACCCACACACTTATCTCTCATTTCTTTTTGGGTATGATTATCAGTATTCCTCTGCACTCTTGGCGATGAACCCACTTCGCTTGACTGTCTGCCATGAATGCATGAAATGGCTTCATCTCTACAAACCATTTTCACCTCATCGGCAGGCAGTTCCTCCTCTACAAGCACACAAAAGGGCTTGCCCACCATAATCTCATTCATCATGTCATTGATTTCATAGTTATCTCTAACTTTCTCTGAACTATTTAAAAACCCCAAACTATTTGTAAAACTAATGACCATGATAACACACAATGAAAGCATAGAGAGCTTATTGCATGAAGTACATAGAGAGAAACGTTCTTTATTCCAGAACAGGACGACGACAACTGCAACAAAAGCAAAGGTAATGCAATTACCGATTTTGTGTGAGATTTCCTTGGAATCATCTGAAGTGGATTTGGCTTCCAACATTCTGGTGATCCCTCCTTACAACACTTTAGTAGTAAGAGACAGGGGTGCATGTGTGACTGTATAATATATATATAGGAAAACATGGCCGACTGTTTCTCTGTCATTTCTTTTGGTTTTATATATTGGAAAAGAGTTTAAAAAAGAGCTGTTAAGAGCAGGGTTGACAAAGGGAAGTTGCAGCATAGTTTCGAGTAAATTGGAGAAATATTTGTATAATGTGTGACATATGAAGCTGTTGACACATGAAGACATTTCACCACTTGACTCCTGATCAGTGGCTTCTGCGTTGGTGAGACTGATATACATGCTTTCGCTATCCGTCAGCATTGTGGAAATAAAATAAGGGTGTTGTTGTACATGACGCATAGGAAGCAAATCTGATAGACATGTTAGTGTAATTTTTTGGGCAGTAGGCAAGATCCTTGAATCTACAAATCTTTAGACAAGATCCTCACTTTATAGTGAATGTAGGCATCGTGGCCCACATATACTTACAGCGGAGTTTCATAGAAACGGTATATTTAAGCATGTAATGAGTACTTAGATGGTTATGCAGGGATGGCAGGCGACAAGCGATGGAATTCTAGGAAAGAATATGGAGTTCGGTAGTGGGAACAGTGACAGATAATAATATTTTTATCTCTGATTTTGAAGTTGTTATAGTCGTTGGTTAAGGCAAGGTCGAATCCCTCAATCTTGTCGTATTAAAAAGTTGAATATGGTATCTAAAGTTAATTTTAGTCATTATTTATTATATTTTTTTAAAAGACATTCTTTTTATAGAAAGTCTTGGGTAAAATGCATTCTTTTCATAGAAAGTTTTGGTTAAAATGTTTATGGATCTTTAGCTATATCAAAATTTATGGATGATTGGACTAATCTTCACTATAAAAAATATACGAATGGAAAAATGAACATAAAGAGGATTATATACCTTCTTCTTTGAGTTAAAAGACAACAAAATTTTGATCTTTAGAAATGATATATAGGGGAGATGGCCCATATTTGAGCATGTTCTAATAGTTGTTATAACATTTGTTGATTTAATACCCAATATTTTTAAGATTATTGAATCAATAGTTGACTTTAAAGTTGTTAGTGTTGATGATGACTACCCAGAATTGAATGAAATGTATTTCTTAGATCTAAAAACAACAAATCATGCGATGCCACATTAATGCATTAATAAAAGATGACTTAGTGCACACCTATTGGTCTCACTTTTTTTGGGTCTTTTTGTACACCTCGACAAAAAACATTTTGATGTGGCATCATACTTGATTATGTGGCTCGAAAACCTTACTTATAAACAAGGGACTTGCCAAGTAAGTTGTTGTAAGAAGTTGGAAGTGATTTAAAATTTCCACATAGGTTTTGAGAAGCACCAAGTTAGGGTGCTCAACTACTAGGTCCTCTCTCCTAGTTATGGAGCAAGAGGATTGTATTTGAACCATTGGTCCATATATTTTAACCTAACTAAATTTATACCCAATGCAGTCCATATTTGGGTGAAAATTCCCCTTCTCCCTCTTACTCTTTTGGATGAAAAAGGTTTGGTTACAATCATAGCATTTTGGGTCACTTTATTGATAAGGTTGGACCAAAAGAAAATTTTACATATGCTCAAATATGTGTCAAAGTAGATTTAGAGAAAGTTCTCTTTGAAGCTATTGAGCTAAACCTAAATGGATGATCATATATGTAGGGGCTTGAGTATGAGTATGGCCACTATGCTAAGGATTCTAAAAGAGAATAAAATGTTCCTTATGCACTCCCTGCATCACAATCAAAGCAAATAGACATTTCTAACAAATAAATTGTCAAAAAAATCATGACACCACATACAACCAAAAAATAACTAATAATTGAAGCATGTTTGAAATATTAAGAGGAAACATTTATGACCCTTTGTAAATAGAAATACATAATCAAGTTGAAGTTAGTTTGATAGGAGTTTAGAGGGAAGTAGGACAACAAAGCCCTTTGGAGGGAGGGGAAATACAAAGGTCAAGACATGAAGTTGGTTTGAGAGTGAAGTAGAATGAGATAAGACAATTGGACATAGTTAATAAAAACATAAAAGTTCAAAAGAAAAAAGAAGTGGTTTCCCCTATAACTTCACTATCATGTGTCACTAGAGACCATTTTGAGGGTATTTTGTGTGATCCATTGAAAACCCTGACTCGCCGTAAATTAATTTTATGTAATTATGAAAAAATAAAGGTGAAAAATAAGGAAGAAGCTAGGTGTATCACCCATTCCTTTTACTTATTTATATAATGTTTTGATTGACCTTAGTTGTAGCCTTTTTTCTTGTCTTTGGTTCCTAGCATTTATTTCTTGGGATCTTTCTTAATGGCCTAATGTGTTGGCTTTGTGGCATGCTCTCATAACACTTATTTTTATAGTGATTATTTTGTATTATTCCTTTGAAATAATATATCTCTATTTAAAAAATAAATAGTTTTATGGGGTATGACTCCCTTATATCTAGCTTACTAAGAAAAAAATTGTAATTCCTTAAACATTTTTTTAATTAAAGGAAAAGAAAGAATGTTGAAAGGGAAATTAAAAAGAAAAGCATAATAATAACAAACAACTATTCAAAACTCCTAGAAGAGAGAGGGATACAACAAAACAATAGCAAAATAGCAACCAAGTATTGAAAGGCAAAAGACAACTAAGAAGGGGGGGTGAATTAGTTGCCATAAAACTCAAACACAAATCCCAAACACTTATCAACTTTACATCCATTTTATTTTGTTATTAAGTATGCACATGAAATGCAAATAACAAAAAACAATATCAACACAAGAGACACCAAATTTACATGGAAAACCCAATAAGGGAAAAACCACGATGAGGATTAACTCATAACATAAAGTAATTCCAAAACTGATTACAAGAGGCTCGTTGCCTAGAAAGGACTCACTGTCTGTATACAAGGATCACTGCCTACAGATAGGACTCACTGTTTGGAAGGGAGGCTTACTACCTACAGATACAAAGGATAGCAGAACAATCCACCACAACATATTACACACATTCACATCCTTGATCAAAAGATTGCAAACACCATCAGTTCACTACTTTTAGGAATCTGGCACATTGAAGTACTATTGCCTCAATTCACTTTCACACACTTTTGCTTCTCGCACTTGTGGAATTCTTGATACATCAATTCGTAACATCTTGAATTGTATTTATACCATCTTCAACCTTAGAAACTTTCTCCAAGGTCGGCTACACACGCTTCAATTTATAAATTCAAATTAGGTCGGCAACTCAACATTCCCACAGTGGAAGAGAATGAGAGCAAACCAAAAAACACTTAACCAAGACCCAAAAAAAATCTCAGAACAAACGCTTCCTCAATTGATACTTATCCTTTGCATGAAGTGTAGAAACCGGGTCAGCTAAACCTAATGAAAACACAAATGAAATTTGAAGTACACACTTCTGCAATGAGAAGATAGCATGTGGACCACATAACACACTTCACCATGCACAAGAACACATCTCAGCTACCTTCAGATTCATCCATAGAAAATGCAAAAACTTCATACACAAAATACTTCCCATTAGTCCATATGGATTGTACAGACACACACAACTTTGAAACTCATCTTCTGAAGCACCAAACCACAAACACCTTTTCCATAACACATATAACATCATTACAAGCCTTCATCCAGATGTACAAGACCAGAAACAAACTAGCGGAGGACTACGAAGCATAAAAATTTCTCCCAGTTCATAGAAAAACAACTCTAGAAAACTAGTTCACACAACTTTCACTCTGCATCAAACCAGAAACTAAAAACTAGGTATATCACCAACATATGCCCATAAGAAACACTTCATATCTACACAAGAATAGGATCAACATAGAAGAAATGTGGAGCACATACTAGAGCACATTTTGAACACACACACAACTCTGTCTTCACTATTTCTCAGAAGCACTTGGAAACTCAACATATCAGCACACTTGCAACTCCATAAAGATAGCTCCATGTACTCACAACATCTCAACCATACCTCAACTATGCATGCACAACCTGCAATCACTTTATTCCTTTCTCTTTAACAACCTATATTGTGTTGACATCAATGACAACACCACCATACTCATTCATACTTGCAACACCAAATATGATTGACCTAGACAACAAGATCACAAAGATTCCAAGATAATTTCTATCTCTCACTCATCCATAAAAAATTCTACGTTTTTTTCCACAAAATCCACATCTTTAGTTGTAGAGACCCTCTTCTCATCCATCCATTGACTATGTGTCTTAGAGATAGGGTCCATCTACTCCAAAAGAGCTTGAGATTTGAACAATCCTATAAAATTTTAATTATGATTACATAATTTTGTATAGAATAAGCACTAACATCCATCATTTTTTCATGTTTAGCTACATATTCTATAACTCCTTTCCCATAATATTGAGTCTCTCATCTTATTTATCTTTAGCCTCCTTGAATCTACACATATCCTTGAGAGAATACCAATTATATTTGATTCAATTTAGTATCATCTCTTGCTGAAATGTAAACATATAAACTTTTAATTAAGAAGACATATTTTTATGCTCAACGTATTAGCATACCAAAAAACACTTTGATTATCTTGTGATGGATCATAATGAATTCATTTTCTAGGCTACATGTCTTATCGCCCAATATTTCAATCATAAAGGTAACCCCACATATGCTACAAGTGATAATGCATAAAATATTAGTAGGCCACATAAGTCTTGCACTTGTGGAAGATTAAAATGAGAAAAAAATGTTTATAAATCCAATAACCTTTTCTTTACCATTATTAATGATAGTCACACCATCCCTATTTGGATCTTTAGCCAAAGAATCCTCCTTATTGCCTAAAGTGCTATGAAACTTCACCTTCATTGTAGGGGAGATATCCTCCTCAATAAGGGAACTTTTTAATCTCTTCCTTGAATTTTTCTTATATTTGGACAAAGTAAGCTCCACCATAAGATGGGAAAAGAAAGGGAGGATTTTAAGCTTAAATCATGAGTAACTACAAGAAGAATGATTTTTCAATGTAATAGAATACCAAAAGCACCATAGTTCACCTCAAACATATAATATTTAATAGATGAAAAATTAGTTAGAGAAATAAGGAATGGTTGTGTTAGGGAGAAAAACCCTCAATTACTTAGCTAGCTCCTCCAAATCCCTATGAGGAAAGGTGTTTCCTCTATTCAATAGCATGCATATGATCTAATAGATGGTTAAATTAGACCTTAGACTAGTGAGTTCAACATCTTTGATGTCATTATGCAATAAAAAAGTGTTGGAAATTTATAGGTTGCCATTGATGTCAACTGATAATGGAATTTTGTTGATTGCCAATATTTTGTTACTCTAGTTATGAATGCCTATTGATTTGATATTTTGATCCTTGAAACTATCCTATTTTTGTATGATCTGCTCAAAAGCTGATAACATGATTAACCCTAACATCAATTGTATTCTCTAAAATGGTTTCAACTGACTAGGGCATATGGGTTGTGAGGTAGTGTTACCAGTTGGTTATGAACAATGTTATGCTTTTACACTAGTGTTGTACATCAATTTTTTGGTCTGGATTCTATCCCAGTAAAGGATATCATTATAGGAATTTGTACATAGGTTTGAGTCTACAAGATGTATTCTACCTTGGAGTTTCATGATGATATGTGAAGGAATTTGGGAGATATGAATGACAGTATTTTGTTTTGCAAACCTCAGTGAGTTTTCCTCCTACACTTTGTTGTGGGATATTCTGCATTTTATCATAATTGATTATCATATTGTGTGGTGTTGAAGATAAGAAGTTTTATGTCATCCAAGGAGAACGTTTGATGGAGTGTACATATATCTGGAGTTTTGATTTAACTCTAGCCGACCTAACTATATATTAATATTAAAGGGATCTATCTTAGGTCCTTGCTAACAAAGTTAGTTTTTGAATTAAGGTTTCTCTAATTAGGCCGACCTAATTAAGAAAAATGGATACACATGTATATATGTATGACATTATTTGGTGTGGATATGTAGTGGGTGTGACAAAGAGAGGTAGAGAGAAGAATGTTCGCATGGCAGAAGTTGAAAATGAATATGTGTGAATTGTATAGATGAGCAGTTGAGTGAGCTACTCAAACAATTTGCTTCACTGGAACTAAACTCTAGCACAAGGAAGGTGCATTCTTCATCAATTCACACTTGTGGTAGTGAGCCATACACTTTTGTATCTTGGTGGTTAGCCATCTTTTTGTATTTAGGCTATGAGCCTTTCAAGGATAGTGAGTCTTGGTAGTGAACCCTGCAATATTCTATATCTGGATATATTATATTGTGAGCTAATCCTCACCGTGGTTTTTCCCATTTTTGGTTTTCCATGTAAAAATAATGGTGTTAATGTGTGTTAATGCTTTATTTTAATTTTGTGTCTCCTTCTGGTAATGCATTCAAACCTTTTATAATGGTTAGATGGAATTTATGTGAATAGTTATATGGAATACTAATTCACCCCCCTATTAGTATTCCATAGGTTCAACAATTTGGTATCGGAGCTTGGTTCCTCTAAAGAAGCCTAATAGCTCAAGGGTGGTCCCAAAATTGGATTATAAGAAATTTTTTCCTTCGGAAGTGGTATCTGCTGGACACTCAGAAGAAAATGAAGATATGAAGAATAAGATGAGGGAAGTGAATGATTGTATCAAGGATTTAAAGAGAAGATATGAAGATGCATGTGTTCAACTAAAGGGAGAGCATGATCTAATATCACTGGACGACTTCATCAGTTGAAAAAAAAGAAAAAGATTGAAGACTGCCAGAAAGTTGAAATTCAAAGGAAGATAGATGAATGTATAAAGCTTTGTTAGAGTAATAAGTTATTATGCTTAATTAATTATATCATATTGATTAATTAATTAAGTCACTTATTCCTCTTGGTTACTTAAGCTAAACTTAGGCACATTAATAATTAATTAATTATTAATTATTAAGTGTGCACACTAGGGTTTCATTTAGGGTTTCCCTTTTAGGGTTTCTTGATCTCCTTCATAAGGATTGATCTCTTTTGTAATCATTGGTTCTCTTAATGCATTTTTACTTTGAGGTTACATAACATCTTCTTTGGTTCTTCAAATGTACTTTTTATGCTTCCGAGCTCATAAATTTTTGCCACGATCTCCATTTTTTGCCTCGTTTGAAGCATTGGAAAGGTATTGAGGAGCTCTAGGTTGCTATCCATGCACTTTTTCTGTATCTGTCCCAGGTTTATCACTTAGTCCAGATTTGGCCTGATGGGTTGTTTGGTGATTACTTGGATGTTTTGGTAATTGGGAGAGTGCATCTTGCATCTTTGCACTTCGTTTTCAGTAATACATCATTTAATAATTGCTTGCTGCATCATAGATTCTAGAGTTGTTCCCATTTGGAGTTTTCGAGTGTTTCATGGC
>VDFB02190344.1:0-13452 GCA_007258455.2 Sequoia sempervirens
AGCTTAGGTGTGGAACAAACTCTCCTAACGTCAAAACCTCAAGGAAGAATCGCAGGAGGTGACTTTAAATTTTCAATTACACAACCCAATTAAGATATAAGAAAAGAATAAAGCTGAAACAGAGAAATTAACATACACAGATGAACACCAGATTTACGTGGGAAAACCCTTACAGGAGAAAAACCCACCACACCAAGAAAAGCCTCTTTGTATTACAGTAAACAAAATTACATACAGAGTTCAGACTTAACTTCCTGCTGTCAATTTATAGCAGCAGATTCAATGATCAACCTTGTATAGAACATCCTAGTTACAATGCTCTTTGAATTGAATTCACACACTGATCACCCATCGAACTATTCATCGAACTGAACATCATCTTCGATTTCAGAGTATATCCATGTCGTTCATGATCTGTTGATCTTCCTCAGAGGAACGGCCACAACAGTCTAACCGCAAACGGTTCGCCTTCAACTTCCTTTGATTGGTCGAGCACATACCACATAGGATCTTCAGACGATCAAAAGTCATTCAAGTAGAATCGCATGTCGATGAGACACTAGTCATGTCTCCCCGATGCTACAATGCTCCACTGATGCTATCGGCATAACTTACAACTATCGACAAGAGGTCATAACGAGCTGCAAGAGTCATACCGATATCCAAGACCATCGCCCAGACTATCGCTATCGGCAAGATCGGCGAGACCTGTCACCGAAGTCCACAGTAGACTCATCGGCAAGATTATCGCATTCGCTATGAGTCATATAGAGCCCTTAAGTCTTACCTATGTCAATACACTTGTCGACGAGACCAACAGTCATCGACAAGAGTTCATACTAAAAGCACCCAACAGTAGATATCACTCTGACCAGACTATCGGCAAGAGTCTCCCCTACACCCAGCACAAACACATCCATCGGCAAGACCAACAAGTCGGAACAAGGTCTTAGCGAGCCTCCATGTCACACCGAAGTGTCCTACCATCGGCGAGACTTCAGCAATCGCTATGTCTCCCAATGAGCTTTCAGGTCACACCAAAGAGTTAAACCATCGGTGAGAGATCCTCAGTCGCTAAGAGTCTTTGAAGGTCACACCTCTCCCCGATGCTACCTGTCGCCAGGAGTCTCACCGAAGACATCTGATAGGAACCAAACCATTCGGCCAGACATCTACCCAGTGGAGGGAGTTAGAAACTTCATAGCGACAGGAAAGTCTCAGCGATAACTCCAGTCAGTAAGACAACAACGTCTCGGCGACCTGAGCATTCCACAAGGTTACACAACTGCTAGTCGGCCAGACAGAAAGAATGTCACACCAACTTTGCTTTTTTCAGAGGTTTCACGTCAGTAAGTTTGAGACACATTTTCCAACACTGTTGAGAAGCATTTCCTACACTTGAATGCATTTTTTTTGTAACCAATTGGTTGTCTCCTGCATCAGTAACCCACCTTCAGCAAAATCTCAGTAGGGAGGTCATTGGCTAGATCCTTTTCAATATAGATACATGCACATGTAGAGTTTTGATAATTGATAGTTTCCTTGGAAGAATAGTGATACTTTCCAATTTTGTTTCCAATAGCCCTCAAGCAATCCAGTTCCCAAAACTGAATGGGAAGATATGACAGTCTTACCCACAAAAACGCAATGGAGAAAATTTATGTATGCAGGTCAAAATTAGGAAACCAAAGTTTCATGCACAAAAAATCTCCTTGGTAGATCCATGGGCCATTTTCTAGCACCAAATCCTTGCCTTCCTGTGAATTGAACTCTAAATTGAAGAACCCCTTTGCATAGGGGTAATTGTTGATTTCTCCTTCCAAGTATTCCTTCCATTTTTTTGAGACCCAAGCATGAAGATCACATAAATTCAGTTATGTCTTCATAAATCAACAAATCAGAGCATGGTTGGACAGAAAACCTCATTGTCCAACACCAAACAATCCAAACGAACTTTTGACGTTTTAGAGGAGGGGCGAATAGGAAATTGATTTCCCATAGTTATGGTGCTATTACCAGCAACAATGACACACTAGGCCAAATGAGGAACCTCATCTCTGGCTGTGTTGTTTGAGTTGTTCCCTAACCCCTAGTTTTTCGTCATGTGCCTATACTTCAGATCGATTGCCCTAACATTTGTGCCTTTCAAAACATGGGAATAGTTTGTACCCTGAGCCATTGCACTAGAGGGCAACACCATTTTATCACCAATAAAGCCATTGAAATGATCATTGGAGGAAACATAACATGTGTGGACGGGAATTGAGCGCAACATTGGGAGTTGAAAAAGTCGCTAAGTTTCTATATCAGATGAGGCTTTATATTTTTATTTATTTTTTTAGTGTTAAACTAAAAAAATAAGTGTTTTTATTTTTATTTTATGATATTTATTGGGGATTTGAATATAAAGTTTTAATATGTAAGAATCTTGAATTTTTTTCCTTAATAATAATTATAGTTTAAAATGATAATTTTTTTGGGGATGGCATAGATGGAAGAGTTGGTGTGGGCGCATGGCTATAACAAGCCACGACTTGCATGGTGAGTTTCCTTCGTGCATGCTAGTGTTTTCTATGGATAGGTTTTGGGAGGGTGCTTAGGGGCTTTGGCATGGATTTTCTCGGGGGAGGAGTGATTCTTTTCCTTTTGTGTGGGTTCTTTTTGTTGTTGCATTTTATTGGTAGTTCTTTGTTTTTCCTGCCTCCTTCATGGCTGCAGGGGTAGCTTTTGCGTTTTATTTTTAGTCCGGTGGTGATTTCTTGTGTTTGAAGACTCTTTGGGAATGGATCTTACAAATAATTCTCTATTCTTGCATGCAAAGGCATTGGATCATCTTGTATAGGAGAGAATTTGCACCCCTTATGTAAATTCCCCTTTTACCCTTCCTCACTTTAGAAAACCAAATTTGAAGGCTAAAATCCACATAAGTCGCTGCCTTCGTTCCACTTGGCATCCACTTTGTGTGTCGGCATAGGAATAACTATTGGGGACGCTCACACGAAGCGCTTACGTCCCTGGAAGATTCCTACGTCTGGAGCCTGCAGAGGCATTACACTTCCCATTGGAGGTTGCTTTGTAACGCTCTCTTCGACTAACCGACCTGAATATGGTCGTTTTCTTCATTCTCTCCTTCAAATTCACTCTTCCTTTATACATTTCAACTTCTTCACAAGTCCAAGCAATCTTCTAAGCATTTAGTTCATCTCTCCAAGCCATTCTCTAAGTATTCTACACAACTTTTCTTGCATCTATCACTCCCAAGCAACACTTTGCACTCCATAGCAGCAACAACAGTACTCCATCAACTTCGTAGAGCAAGTGTGGAACAACACCATTACAGTAGAGGCTTGAGTCCTCTCATTTTCTCCTCCATTAGCTAGTGAGCTCTTGGAGGAGGTGGTAAGTTTTCTACTCCTCTCCTCTATGATTTGGTTGGGTAGCACCTTACTGTTTTGTAGTGTTTTTGTGTTCCTTATTCTATTTCCTTATTTATCATATATTTCTCCATTGTTGCAAACTTGGCTGTCCATGAAGGTGGAAACACCAAAATGAGGGTCTGACTGAGGCAAGCCCCTATACAGCCCCAACAATTTTCCCCCTTTCTTGTGTGCAAGTGGACGTGCTTTTGGAGCTAGTTGATAAACGAATACCTTTGTGAGATCATTCTTGCCACCCTAACTCTTGTATATTTACTTTATCATATTTGTTCATATCTTTCCCACGTCGTAGCTTTGTTTTGGCCCTTTGGAAGTGATTAGCTAGGTTTTTAGTCTATTTCCTAGTGGCTAACCTTGTCTTTTTGGTCCTCTAGCCATATGGACGCCAGCGCACTTGAGAGACACCGACACATCGTGTTTTCGTCCCGGAACCATGCTTTCGTCCTCGGGCAAAGGGCTACCTAAGGTACAATGTTGAACCCAAAAACTGACTTGCCTAGCCCCATCTCGAATCTTGGGTCTGCAGAGTGGTTGAAGGACCTCATAGTCCTCATCATTTTCGTCCCTTATTTCAAAACACCCCTTTAAGATGAGGTAAGTTAGGGCAGCCTTCTGCTCTTGGCTCTCCATGACCTAGGGTCTTAAACGTGGTTGGTCCCCCTCTCTTACACATCTTAACAAAGTTTTGACTGGTGAGGGTTTTTCCTCTGAGAAAAGTATACCCAAAATCAAGAAAGTGAATGGGTGTTTGGAGAGAAGCCAAGACCGACCCGTGTAGATGATTCAACTAGAGTCAATTGCGGATGATATTAATTATTGGAGCACTCATGCTCTTATTTCTAAATTTATGGGGTTTCGTCTTTCTTTGCCAGCTCCTGAATCTTGGGCCTGACAGATGTGGAACCTGAAAGGTGATATAGAGATTCTATTGGCTGCCAATAATTACTTTCTGGTTGTGTTCTCGTGTGTGGCTATTAGAAATAGGGGTTTTGAAGGAGGTCCTTATTTCTAAAATCAAGTTAATCTCTTCATCAAACCTTGGCATGTGGGTTTCAACTCTGCAAAGGAGCTTCCGTCAAAGGTCCTTGTCTGGGTTTGTCTTCCCCAACTTCCACTTGAGTTTTGAGGAAGTGATGTTTTGCATATGATTGTGCTTCTTCTTGGAAAATCAGTAGGCTCGGCTTAAAAAAATCTAGATAAAAAGGCATTCTCATATGCTCGAATCTGTGTTGAAATTGATTTGAATAACCTCTTGCTAGATTTTATTGAAATTTATCTGGATCCTCTTCTTGGATCCAACAACTTGACTATGAAACTCTTCCTTTTAAATGTCAAATTGGTCATGAGTATGGGCATCTACAAAGGAAATGTCATTGGTTTAATTAGGAAAATTTTGCTGCTAATGTTCCCTCCAACTCAACACCTAGGAATGATAAAGGGAAGGCCCCTTTGGTCAAGGGGGTTGTTGATAAGGAAGGTTTATCCCAGTGAAGTCTCATAATAAGTGAAGAGGCTTGAAGAGAACCCTCAAAGATAGATAAAATGATGAGTTTTTTAACTGGTTTGATGCTTTGGAGAATCTAGTTTAGGAGGAGGGTATTCTAGTTGTGATGCACTCTAGTACAAGGGCCTTGGGCGGAGCTCCAACGGAGATTGGTGAGATTGGTAATAAGAACTTTCCTTTGGAGAAGGTACAAGATGGTCAAATGGAAACAAATCTTCCTGCTTAGCCTCTGGTTGCCACTATTTTGAGCAAGTCTTTGGCCTTGGTGGAGGTTGATGCCTTGGCGGATCCAATTCCTTCTCAAGTGAAAGAGTCTCCAAATTTTGGGAAATTCAGTGGGGTTGTGCATGCCTTGGGTTTGCATCAAAATACCCTAAAAAAGGGTTCTTTGGAGAAACCTTCTAAAGTGGGGCATAAGAAAGACGACGAGAAGGTGAAATTAATGGGTGAGATGTTAGTGGATTTTGGTTTGGTGAAAGCCTTAGATGCCCACTTCTGTCAACCTTATAAATGATATTTATCTCATGGAATGTGAGGGGTATGAACATCATCCCTAGACAAAATGCTATTCGAGAGATGATTGGGACTCATTCTCTTGATCTTGTTTTTATTCAAGAGACTAAATTAATTGTTGATGGTATGTTGGATAGAGTGTCTAGGATCTGGAATTGTGGTTGTTGTCAATGTGTTGGGGCACTTGGCAGCTCTGATGGGGTGGCTTGTTTGTGGGATCCAAGGAAGGTTGTTCCAGAGTGGTGGATCTCCAGTCGGTCCTCTATTTCTATGGTGGCTTCTTGTTTGGACTCTGGTGAAACTTGTATTTTCACTAATGTTCATGTGCATATTGACCCTCTAAGTAAAGTGCAGTTTTGGGCTCATGTTACCTTTGTCTGATCCCTTACTCCTCTTCTTCCCTAGACAGTGGCAGATGAATTTAATGCCATTTCTTGTATGGAAGAAAAAAGAGGTGACACTAAATCCTTCTGCTTCTCTCCTGAGGGACAACATTGAATTTTTTAATCTAATTGATGTGAAACCGAATAATGGAATATTCACTTGGAATAATAGAAGAATCAGGGAGGATGTTATTTTAGAGGCTAGACAAATTCCTTGTTTCTTGTGATTGGGTTAGTGATAGGTGGGCTTCTAGCTCTAAGATCTTGGACCTCCATGGTTTCGACCACTAGTTGATTAAACTCTTAGTTGCTTCTTTTAAAGCTTCTAGGAATCCTCCTTTTAAGTTTCAACTCATGTAGATGCGAGATCCATCCCTCTAGGATTTGGTGGGTGAATGGTGGCTTAAAGGGAAGCTTGCTTTTGGCAGGGCTATGTACTCATTTACTAAGAGGTTACAGTATGTGAAATATAGGCTGAAGAAGTGGAATAGACAATGTTTTGGCAACCTGCACTTCAAAAGAATGGCGGCTCAAGCTCAGTTGGATTCTATCACCCATGAAATATGGAATCAAGGCCTAACTAATGTTTTGGGTTGAGAGGAGGCAATTGCTTCTAAGGAGCTAGAGGAATGGGAGCTACGAGAGGAGATTTTTTGGAAAACAAAGTCTCGCATTAACTAGCTTTAGGAAGGGGATAGTCCAATACAACCTTCTTTCATAACTCTGTAGCTGCTAGAAGGATTGGAAATCTCACTTACTTCTCTGGTGTGTTCAGAGGGGACTCTACTTTCTTCTCAAGGGGGGATTTCTAGGGAGGCTGTTTAGTTCTTTGTAGTTATGTTCACTGAAGATTCACCTCTTGCGAGTGAGGAAAACCCTATTTTGGTTTGTATTCCCTATGTGATTCCAACAATAAATGCAAGGTGTTTTAGATAGATATTCATAGAAATCGAAAATTGCTATATAATTTTGCAAAAAATATTTAACCACACAAAATTTGGATTCCCATTTCAAGATTTTATACTAATCTTGTAAAAACTAAAGCATGCATGAACTCCCCACTTTACTCTTTTTGTTTTAACATTGACACACTAATAGGTTATTAATGCAATTATGTAGCAACTAAATGAATACTATGGTTCCTTGCTTTCTTATAATTTGACAGACTTTTGGTTTTTGAGTGTAACTTAGTAAAACTCTAAAAATTTGGATTTTAGCTGAAGAAGATGTGTCAATATTTCAAGGCGTGCTCGGCCATCAAAGGGTAATTGAAAATGATTTTTTGTTAGATGTTATAGTTGCAAGTGCCCTCACAGATATTTATCCAAAATGTTGAAGCATGCACGGGGCACGTGAACTGTTTGAAAAAATGACTTAGAGAGATGTGATCACATGGACTGCAATGATAGTTGGTTTCGCACAAACTGGGTTTGATGAAAAAGCCTTGAAAACTTTTAAGCAAATGCCATTGGCTGGTGTAAAGCCTACTTCCACAACCTTTTCTAGCGTGCTTCCATTAAAGGCATGATAGAAGGATTTTTCTTGAGGTTTTGTAGGCACAGTTGTCCTGGTAGACATGATGTCTGAACCCCTTACCTGAATGCCTCAAAGAAATGTTATCTCCTGGAATGTAATGATTGCTAGATATGCACAGAATGGATTCATTGAAAAGGCTTAAGAAAATTTCAAGCAAATGCAAGTGGTGGTTGTAAAGCCAAATTCCATGCCCTTTTCAGCATTCTCCTTGTGCAAAAACGTAATGGGAGTTTTAGAATAGCATGTGGACATAGTCACAGCGCAATGGGATGGGGTTTTGTCAGATATTATAGTTGGGAATACCCTGTGGAGGTTTCTGTGAAGATATTGACACCCAGATTGAGCTTGAAGAAACTGGCGGGGGTTCAGATCTCTATGTTGTAAGAGGTAATGATTTTAGGTCGTAAAAAGGCGACTGTTCATTTTGCATGACCAGAAATTGAACATTTATCAAATATAATTGTTCTGACGGTAGTAGAAGCCATGTATATTGAACCACCAACTCCCGTGTATGTTATTATTGGAACTCATCTGCATTACACGTTGAAAGTTCTTTGTCAAAACAAACCAGAATTTATGATTTTACCTTTTCCACACCATTGTTTTTTCTCTAATTTCTTAATTACTTCAATTGATATTACAATGGGCTTAGGCTAGTAGATCCACAATTGACTGGGATTACAAATGTTATTGTAGAGGACTTGAGAGCTTCTGGTCACCAACAAACCTCGTCAATGCATGTAGTTGTACCCAATGAACTGCATTTGTACTTATTGGTATTTATTGGAAAAAAATATCTTCAATGAGATTAATCCATATCCTCTACAATACAATGGCATTTTGTTGTAAGTAGGGAATATGTTAATCTATCTTAGAGCATTTTCATGATCAATCATTATACTTCACTGAGAGTAAGCATTTGGAATTGAATTTTGATGACTCGCTTCGTTGGAATGCTTTTCCAATACATTATGAAGTTGCAATTAAGCATTGATGGCATAATTGTAGCCTTCCTCATGCAATTTCTGAGGGTTAGAGTAAACTAACTACATCTCTTAGATCATTCTGGGAATGAATACATGGCTGACTTGAAACTGTTTGAAATACCCAATATGTCTCTTTCAGTTGTACAGGAATTAAAGGTTTGTGGGCCTATAGAGATTGAGTTGGTGGCGAAAGGAGGTCGTGGGGGAACACAAAAAGACTAGGTGGCATTCATCTTATAGCAATGTTGTGTTTGTAAATGCAATGGGTATGGTGCACGTAGGGAGACCTAGTAAAATAGTCATAAAAGTTGTACCAATCATTGACTTATTGAATTATGATGAGGTGTGGTTGGAGTTTCAATTTTACCATTCATGGTAATGGAGATCTACCAATCGGGGTGTTTTGAAATATTTTTATATGGTTACATAGTTAAAGTGATAAAGCTGCATGCTAGTACTCCAAGAATCCATGTCTAGAAAAAATACATGCATACTTTTTGAAGCGATGTCTTGACGGTCATATACCAATCAAAATTTGAGAAAGATTCAACATTTAATTTTTAGTCAATTCTTAATGTTCAAACTATACTCATTATGAGATTTTGTAATATTTATTTCAAACATTTTGTAAACACTAAGTAGTTATTAGTTAGTTATGGGGTGAGAAAATTATAAATGTAATCATTTCCAATGTAAAGGGGATTGTTTTTGGAAAGGGGATTGTTTTTGGTTTAAGGGGAAAATAGGGAGAGATTTTTGACTTACTTTTGACAAAATGGTTTTTAGATGTGTTTGACTTTACAAAGATAATAAAGAAAGCAATTTAATCATATGTTTTGTGTGTCTTTCTTTATTATTACTGATTTTTTGTATGTCAAATTAGTAATAATCTTTATATATCTTTGTCTTGTGGAAATAATTGATCATCTGTTGAAACATTTATAAATTATGTAATATGTGTAAATAAATGCGATTGTATCTTGATATCTTGATTTAAATGTTACTAATGCAAACCTATCTCTTCATGTGTTGAGATTTCTGCGCTATTCTTTTAGTATTGTTGCAATATCATATACATTGTTACTACCCATCATATAAATCTAGGAATGTGCACTCCTATTTGGTGATGAGTTATAATTATTTAGTAGGTCTTTGAAAATTGAGTTAGTATTCATGTGTCTATTGCTAGGGTTTCTATAATTAAGATTTTCTTTGAGTTTTTCCTTTCCCTTTTGGTATTTTGGATTAAAAATAATGTAAAAATTCTAAGACTCTATCATATGAGGGACCTTCCTATCTCAAACGTAAAGGAAGATTGCTAACCCAATAGTAATCTCTCCACCCACTGTAGGCATTTTTGTCACAAGTTATTTGGGTGAGCCATGGTTTTTTTCGAAATATCAAAGTAACAAATATGTTTGCCAACAAGTAACAATGTAATAAATATTCTAATAATTAACATAACAACACAACGCTCTAGTGTAAAATGAGTACAATTATGGTCAAGATTTTAAATTTAGAAAAATAAATAGCTGGCACTCTGAATTAAAATGTAGACCAAAATTTACAAGGATGAAAATAAAATACACTTTAGTTGTTATTTAGTAACAATGTAATACATTATGGCAGACTTTACATAGCATAATATATGACAATAACATACAATTGAGATATAATTTAGCAATGTCATCATAAATATTCTTGAAGGCTTAACATAATATCACATACATTCAATATTCAAATATTGATTTATTATTATGATATTGCAATTCATGTTAAACTTAACAATGACTTGACCTTCAATACATCCTCTAAAGAAGAAGCTTGATTCAGATCATAGACATCTACTTGAATCAACACCTTTTCTACATCTCTAACTTTTTTTTATGAACTTTCATTAATTTGGAGATCACCTTATTGATAGATACTTGATAGAGACTATCAAAATATTTTCATTGAATGTTGCAAGAGATATGAGTGTTAATTACCACTAAAGGCACACTAGGTTTTTCACCATATATCTTTCAAAATTACTAAACAAAATTTGAAGTTTGAAAAAATTGGTAATTAAAAATTCATCAAATCTTGATGCTTTAGATAATTTTCCCTTCACTAGCTTGGGCAATCATTTTTCAAATTATTGACATAAATGATTGTCTTATGATCAATATAGTAGTTATAGGGTATTATTTCAAATGAATGCTTGGATATTAGTCATAGTGTTAACACTCTTTTTTTTTGCCCTCTAAAATCTATACTTACCTTCTTTCAAGATTATTATTCTCCATTTGGCACCTTCCCCCATTCAAACAATGTACCCAACTTTGATTCATTGAAAATATCTTTTGAGACCAAAATTGAAAAGTCAACCTTTCTCATAAATTCAAAATGTGGCATAGTCATAAAATCTACATCATAATCTACCTCCAATTGGCTAAAAGAATCAATTTATGATTGCATTGTTGCAACTTAATTACTTCATCTATCAAATTTGATCCTTATGTTAATAAATTCTCAATCTAAGTCCTCACCTCTTTAATTATGCCACCCAAATCTCCTCTAGCTAGTATGAGCTCCTCGCCATCAATTAAGATGGAGGGAAAAAATAACACTAATGAAGATTGCACTAGCCTAACCAAGTATTGTGCATACACAATCAATTGATCAATATTCTCTTTGATTTGTGCCTTAGTCTCTTTATCTTTGTCCATTATATGGAATTTTGAAGTCATTATTATCTTTAGTCTCTTTGTCTCCTATTTAATATTTTCCCAATTGAACCCCAGACATATGATAGTCAAAAATATCTATATCTCTTATCCTTATCTCTAACAAGGATAGCGATTTTAGTGTATATGTTTCCTTGAGCATTAGTGGTGATAGAGGAGATCACTTTTTCTATCTTGGGGTGTGGTACTAAAGGAAGGATATATGTCACGACCTGAGGATCTACTAAGATAGGATAGGTCATGTACTTTATTTTCTTCATTATTTTAGTTAGCTAAATTGGTGCACACACAAATGAATCCACTTGTGAAATAGCTCCCATTTGAGTGTGTACCTATGCAAATGAAGAAGATTGAGTTGTTTTATCATAAGGGGGTCTAAATGAGTGAAAGATAGTGAAACTCCAAATTAGTAAGAGGTGAAGTAAATTTGGGAGGAGGTAACATATTTATAGGACTTGAGGGAAGATGATGAGGAGATGGAGAATGCATACAAGATGGTGGAGGATAAAGAGATGAAGGAGGAGGTGAACAAAGATGAGGAGGATACAAAGAATGCATAAGAGAAGCAAGAGGAGGAGGTGGTTGAGGAGTAGGAGGTGCAAGAGAGAAGGAGTTGGATGAATATGAGATGCAAGAAGAGAAAGAGGAGGTGTAGGACCACGAGATGAAGGAGAAGAAGGAACCATAACTAATGAAATAGGGATTGGGATATAACTTGACTCTTTTTATAATCCCACACCTTCAATTTGAACTCGATTGACTTTATGGTAGCAATTTTCCCTTTTCTCTTGAAGGACTTTGAAGATTCTTGTATTGATACCTACTTGAAGAAGACTACCCCTTGTTCTCTTACACTATTTTATTCTCTTCTCAAGGTATGAAAACTTTATCAATAGGCAGTTGAATTCTTTCTTCTATGGAAGTAACTTCAAGAACTAACCAATCTATCTTTGGGATAGGCCACAAGGAGATCTGTAGATAAAATTATACTTTGGGTCAAGTGGGTTAGTAACATTACCAACTTCCTTGGGAACTTCCTTCAATCCAAAAGAGTGAATCTAAGGAGATGTCATTTTGGAATAATCTCTACAATGCACAATTTGTTTGTCACCGTAATTAACCCAAAATCCTTCACTAGTTAGAGCATGCCTATGGGTAGTCTCCAATATTTTCTTTATCAATCCCTTGGGGTCAAACAAAAGTCTCATCTCAAAAGAATGTATGGTCACCCTTGTCATTTCTACATCTACATGTTTGACATTAACAAGGGATATGTAAGTGAATTCACCAATTGAGATAGGGACATGTATTTCCAACTTGTGTTTTTTGACAAAATTCTAGAACTTTGACAAATTAAATCTCAAGTTTCATGAGAACCCATTTGATATTAACATATTTTGGAAGCTTATATCTAATTCCTATGAGCCTACACACTCTAATGTAAGTGAAAGTTGGGATTTGGATAAACCAATTGTTCCATTGTGTAATTATTGTTGTAGCTTCCATTAAAAGGTGCTTATTGAGGTTGGTTTTGTACATCTTGATGACGTAGAAAAGGAAATCGCCATTGACTTTCTTGAAATATTTCATGATTTCCTTCAATTTTTTGGTAGAATTCATAGACTTTCTACCAAGTGGGGCCTATGAATCCAATCCTCTCCAAGAAAAGAAAGATTGCTCTTTTGAAAAGAGAGTAGACAAGGTAAGAGGTCATCTAGAAGCATTTTGATTGTCTCAATTTCAATAATTGGTTGTGAATGGGATTATTGATTAGTTTTCCCCATTTAATGTGCTACTTTCTCTCAATGATAATTACAATAAATTGGTACATCTAGGGTTGAAAATCCCTAGCTACCAAGTTCCCTAATATCTTATTCAACAAAGTTATCATATCCCCAAATTTTTCTAAATAATCACCTTCTCACTAGGATTTTGGGCATCCTCTTTACAACAATTCTTCTATTGTTTAATCAATGTTTATTGATTACCCTCAAGCACATATTTGGATCCTCTTCCCAATAGTAAGAGGTTAATTCTATTATTCCTGCATAATCATCATAATCAATAATCTTTAGTTCGTCCTCACTATATTCAAGCATCAAATGCAACTAGTTTATTTGGAGAATTCAATATTTTCCTCCCTTCAAGATCTTAGTGCACTACACATGCCAAAAGTATCTCAAGGAATTGGATTAATGTGGGATAATAAACTATATAGATACTTAACATTTTGTTTCCATAGTCCATGATAATTAGTGATCAATATTTCTGGATAAATTGTGTAATTTTTTTCATCATTTCATATCATACTCCATGATCCATCATCAGGATGATTAGCAGATAGAGAGGAATGAAGATCCATCA
>VDFB02190345.1:0-48237 GCA_007258455.2 Sequoia sempervirens
CACCCAAGTCCCCAGGATCAATCGGCACAGACAGGTCACACTTTGCAGTCAAAGTCTCTAGCAAAGCCCCAAGAATTCGCCTCCAAAGTTGCCCCACGAGCAATTTTTTATCCAAGAATATTCTTCTGTTACGTTCCAACCAAATTTGCCAAACAATAAAACTAGGACCAATGCTCCAAGCAATTTTAAGAAAAGAGGTTTTAGCAGGAGAAGAACCCTGTCTCTTCCAAAAATCCTCCAAAGAAGAGACATGGCAACACGGTAAGCTCCAAAGATTCCACCAGTGATGCCAGATAGTCTTAACAAAAGAACACTGAAAAAAGAGATGTGATAAGCATTCATCATGCTGACCACATAGAATGCACATGGAGGGGCCCTGGAACCCACGTTTGCAAAGATTATCCCAAGTAAGACACTTACCTTGAACCACGAGCCAAGAGAAAAAATTACACATAGGCCAAGCAAATTTATTCCAAGCATGCTTCCACCAAGAAACCTGGGAGCTTCCAAAGACCTGTTTATCCAAAACCTGATAACCAGAGGCAACCGAAAATTTTCCTTTCAAGTCAGGACCCCAAGCAAGCACATCAACCCCTTGGAGAGAATTACAGACACGATTCGATAAAATCTTAGCAAGCTCTTGACGATCCTCCACTGCACCACCAGGAGGCCAATCCAAGGGGCTCTTCCACCTAGACACAGAAATTTGACCCAAAGATTGTTGAGATTTGAAATCTGCCACATGACTCCACCCCGCCTCCACAAAAATCTGGCACAAATCTTGGAGGTGGGGGTGAGATGACACAATGGGTGGGTATCCATCCCAAGAATCATACCAGAAAAGAGCATCTCGACCCCCATTACAAATCCAAAAAAGTCCCTGTTTAACCAACTTGGCACCACGTTTAAGGGTACTCCAGATCACAGAGCCTTTCCCTCCATACTAAACCTTGCTACCTCCATACTTTCTACTGCCCCCAAATATTTGAAGGTCAGAATTTTAGCCCAGCACATATGCTGTTGAGAGCACCAACGCCAATACAACTTAGCAGCCAAGGCCTGCCCATTCAAATCAGCCCGCCGTAGACCAAGACCCCCCTCCTGCTTTGGCCTACAAACAACATCCCACTTCACCAGACTCCATTTTCTATGAAGAAGATTACCAGCCCACAGAAATTGACGAGACAATTTCTCGAAATCTCTAATAAAATTTGGAGTAGAAAGAACAAAGCATTTATAAACAGGAAGAGCCTGGACCACCGACTTTAAGAGAGTCACTCTACCTGCTGAAGAAAGCCACCTGCAAGTCCAATGACTGACCAATCCTCGAAACTTATCAAGAGTCTCTTGCCAAAACCTTTTGGGGAGAGAGCGAATAGCAAGAGGGATTCCAAGATAGGAAAAGGAAGCGAACCAATCTGAAACCGAAGGATACCAGCAATTCTCCTTTGAATACCTTTAGGAGTGTGGAAGAAATATATGAAGGACTTCCCCTCATTTATGCGCTGCCCAGAAGCCGCCAAGTAACTATCCAAGACACTGCACCAATTGAGAGCCTCCTCAACCTTAGCCCTGCCCATCAAAGCAGTATCATCTACAAATTGCAGATGAGACTGAGGGGGAATACCATCTCCCCAACTCCATCCCTGAAGCAAGCCACTAGCAACCTGAGCACGAATGAGTCTTCCCAGGCCTTCCGCAAGGAGGATGAATAAGTAAGGAGATAGGGGATCTCCTTGCCTAAGGCCTCTAGAAGCACCAAACAAACAAGTGGGCTCACCATTGATAAGCACCGAAAAGGAGGAGGAAGTGACACAACTCCTAACCCATTCAATCCAACCCTCAGCAAAGCCAAAAGCTCCAAGGATTTTAAATAGAAAACTCCATTTAACACGATCATATGCTTTAGCCATGTCTAACTTGATAAACATAGATTTATCTTTTGAGGATTCCATAGAATGGATGGCCTCGGCAGCAATAACTACCCCATCCATGATCTGTCTTCCAGCAACAAAACCCCCCTGCTCTTCAGAAATTAAGTCATCAAGCCAAGGCTTCAGCCTTTCTGCGATCAACTTAGTTATAATTTTATACACAACATTACATAGAGCTATAGGCCTAAACAAATCCAAGGAGTTAGCTCCCATCTTCTTAGGAATAAGAGCTAAAAATGTAGCATTTAGGGACTTCAACATTTGTTTATGTATAAAGGATTCTTGGACAACCTCTAAAAGGTCCAATTTAACCACTTCCCAGAACTCTTGAAAAAATTCAATGGGGAATCCATCAGGCCCAGGAGCTTTACCTTTCTTCATCTGGAATACAACCTTCTCAAGCTCCGACAAGGTAATAGGAGCAAGCAATGATTCATTCATTTCATTAGTCACCAGCTTCGGGATACAATCTAAAATTTTAGCTTCATCCTCCTCCGCAGGAGGCGAATCCTCAGAGAAAAGGGTAGAGAAATAATGAATGCATTCAGCTGAAATAGAGGCTGAAGAGGACAAAGATTCCCCATTAGGCAACAGAATAGAAGAAATAGCATTACCTTGTCTCCGATCCTTAACTGAGTTATGGAAGAACGCAGTGTTTCGATCCCCAGCCTGGAGCCATTCAATACGAGACTTTTGTTTCCAAAAAATCTCTTCTCTTAACTCCCATTCCTCAAGCTCTTTTGTTGCAGCAACCTCTAATAAACTCAGCTCCTCTGAGAGGCCTTGATCTCGAATTTGTCTGGTAATTAGGTCTAGATTATCTCGCGCCTTTTGCTTTTCCTGAAATAAGTTACCAAAATGCTGCCTATTCCATCTTTTCAATCTGTATTTAACATACTGGAGCCTCTTTGAGAAAGAGTACATGGCAGTGCCATATGCTGGCTTCCCCTGATCCCACCAACTAGGGAGCAAAACATGAAGAGATTCATCCCTAAGCCACATGAGTTGGAACTTAAAGGTCTATCTAGCACACCGTTGAGGCACATCAACCACTAGCTTAATAGGCCAATGATCAGAACCACGACCATCCAAAATTTCAGAGCTTATCAACCACCTGTCCCCCACCCAAAAACTAGACACCAAAAATCTATCCAGTCTTTCAGAAATAGAGGCATCACCAATTCTCCTATTATTCCAAGTAAAAAGACCATTGCCAGGCTTGATATCCACAAGATTCAAAGCAGAGATATTGTCCTGGAGCAATAAAGCAGAAGCCTCCAACCTTGCAATACCACCTCGTTTCTCAGCAAGCTCCGTGATAGCATTAAAATCACCTCCAATAATCCAAGGATGGTAGGGAAATAAGCTGCGAACTAGATGAATGTTGGACCACAAAAGTTGCTTGCCCTGCAACTCCACAGGCGCATACACATTGGAGAAGAGAGCAATTTCCCCTGACATAAAACAAGAGGCCACCATGGAAAGGGAGGACCTAAAAGACCCCCACCAGAGGGGGAAAATCTTACGTGGGTTCCATAAGCATGCCACCCCGCCAGAAGACCCTTGAGCACCAATGCATTGGCATCCACCATTCCCCCATAACTTAGGAACTAAATCCATCATACCCTCCACAGAGAGCTTAGTCTCCTGCAAAAAAAGAACATCAGGCGAATGACACCTAATCAAATCCCGAACAGCTTTTTGTCTAGGGCCACTGTTCAAGCCCCTAACATTCCAAGAGAGAACTATCATTTCGAGGGGCATGAAAAATGCGAATCTAGAGTCTTGACTGACCCTGACTCCACCAAAGTCTCCCCTATCATCTTAATCTTTTCCTCATCCTTCTTCCTTCCCAGCTTAGAAATTTTCTCCGGCCCCCCCTTCTTGAGAACTTTTTGCAGAACACCCAACTGAGAGGATGCCTTAATATTCTTCTTGCCCACCTCCGGACCAACTTTTTGCAAGAGGTGAACCTTATCTACACTATCTTTCACTACCTCAGCACTACCACCCAACTCATCCTGAACCTCCATTTGACGATCTGTCCCTAGAGCCAAAGTCCCATCAGTAAGCGGAGCCATAATCACCTCTGAGTTGAGCAATACCTGACTAGGATCTTTCCCAACCTCATCTAAGCATGGCACTCCCATACCCCCCTCCTGTTGGGGAGCAAGCATTGCCTCAACCGAAGGGCCATGCTGATCAATATCCAAAGTCCCATGATCTAGATCCAAAAATCCTGGGTTCACCTCCTGTTGACTAAGATCCTCTAGCACCTCAAACCTGTTGAAGGTGTCCTCCTCCTGCCTGTCCTTCAAAGTCCTTTTATGACCTTTATTTCTGTTTCGGCCTCTAACGGGAATAAATCCATCTTCCCTACCACCAGAACCCTGAATGGGGTCCTTGCCCTTATCCACCCTAGGTGGATTAGCTGAAGGTTGAGAAGAATGAGCCTCCAAAGGCTTGGCCTTTGGACATCTGCGCAGGAGGTGACCATACTCATGACAGAAACGACAACGGAAGGGAAGTGTTTCATAATCCAGCTGTTGCACCCATGAATAATCTCCTGCACTCACTTCTAACGAGTCTGGCAATGGCTTACTTAAATCAATTTCTACACAAAACCGGGCAAAAGTCATTACCTTTTTGAATTGTGTTTGCTGAGAAGAACCCACAGGTTTCCCCAGCTTCGAGGCTAATAGGCACAACACATCCTCTCGCCAGCATTCCACAGGGAGCCTTGGAAGACGAACCCAAACCGGAACCCGATTCGGAAGTTCCTCTGCCGGGTTGAAGCCAGCATGCCATGGCTTAATAAATAAGCCCACCTGGTTATAAAAATACGGGCCCCCTTCAAAAATCCTATTCCGATCAGCCAAGCAGTCAAATGTAACCATGAAGTAGTTATTTGCCAGGAGGCGGATCTCCATCTCTCCCTCAGGCATCCATGTCTTTTGAGCCCACAAATCCAAGAATTGCAAAGAAATTTTCAAACCTAAGAATTTGCAATAAAGAGAATGTCGAGCATAATAATCAATGTCTTCAGCCAACATCTCCATTGGAATGACTACACTCGGCCTCTCTTTACACCGTTCGAGGCACCCATTAATCTTCGGAATTCTAGGCCCCCCTGCCGAGCCCATCTCGACTTTCTCAGGTTCCACCGAGAAAAGATTATTATCAAAAATCTTTGAACCCTGTGGAGAGGGTTTCGAACCAAAAGCAGAACGGAAGTCCATATTGGGACAAACCCTAGAAGATTCTCCAGTATCCATCAAAGAGCACACAACGCAAAATGAGCTAGCAAGGCCAAAATAAAACCAAGATCCCTTCGATGAAGGCACACTCCACTGGACACCAGGATCGCAACCCCCCAACCCCAGAATACACACCTGCTTCAAAAGAAAAGAACCTCCCCCCGAATAGCATAAAAAAACCCACCCCCAACAAGCTTCAGAGAAGAAGAGAACAGATCCGACCCCCAACTACACATGCAACCACCAAAAGACCACATGCAGGCCGAGCCTAGATGGCTGCGGCCTCATGCAGCGCTTGCAGAGCCATCCTCCCTCTTCCAAAGAATCCTCCTATTCTAACCTATATAATATTCTCTTATATATTAAGGTTTGGGCCTTGGTTGTTGGCACTACAGGCAAGAAGCCCCACCAGTTCACCAAGGAGCCTCCCCTTAATAGGAGGGTAAATAACAAACTCCATTGTTGACGCGGTAGAGAGCGACCCCGCGAGGTTTGAACCTTGGTTGTTGGCTCTACAGGAAAGAAGCCCCACCATTTCACCAAAGGGTCGCCCCTACAAACCATGGAATTTTAAGGGGTAGCTTATTTTAAAATATTTACTTGTAAATAGGAGATATGACTTTTTTTTTTTTTAAATCATACAGTTAAACCCCTTTATTAGAAAATAAAAGTGTATATAAAGGGGATGATTTTTGTAAGGGGGACATTGGAAATTATTGAGTGGAGAATTGTAATGGGGAGAATTATTCAAGTTCATTTTGGGAGAAATAATTCTTTGGAGGAGAAAAATTACAAGGTGTTATTATACACCAAAAATTGTAAAGTTAGAGAGATTGTGAGGAATTTGATGCAGGTTTTTGAAGCTTGGAATTTGTAACAAGGCAATATCATTGCTTGGAAAAATTAATAAAGCGGTCCCAACATTGAGAAGTGGACCTGGAGACATAGTCCTCATTGGATGAACTCTGTTATCAACCTGCGTGTGATCCTTCTGTCTCCTGTCTTATTATTCTCCTCTCTTCTATCTAATTTTCTCTCTAGTTTAATTCAATTTATTTTTCAATAATTGATTTTAAAGTGTACCTTATTGTAATTTCAATGGTTAAAAAGCATAATCACACAATTCTGTTGTGATCAGGAAAAAATGTAATTAGGATTAATTTGCAAGTTATTTTGTAACTCTCTAATTACAGATCAAGTTGGTATCAGAGCCCATTTTGCAGGAAATTGCATAAGTGAATGCTAACTAGGTTGAAATTGAGGCAAGGAGAAGGTGCATTGGAAGAATTCAATCTATAAATCCGAAAATGAAGGACATTTCCACGATCAAAGATGGCAGTTGAACAAATTCCTACAGAGCTTGATGAGAAAGCTTTCCAGAAAGCATTTCTCGAAATGAAGGCTATGGTGGAAGTTCTTTTCCAAGAGAGGCAAGAGCGACAGAGGAAAAAGGAACTCAAGAAAAGAAAGAAGGAGGGAGCTAAATCCTCATTGCAAGAAGAAAAAGGTAAAGGAGTAGGAGGTGGTGGTGACCCTCCTAAACCTCCATACCCATCCTCTTCATTTTCTTCATCCTCTTCTTCTTCATCTAATGCTTCTAAAAAGAAACATGTGCAAGCTAATGCACCTTTGTTAAAACTAGATGTTAAATTTGATTTTCCAGTCTATAATGGAGAAATAGATGCAAATAAACTAGATAATTGGATTAAGCAAATTGAAGTCTATTGTAGAGTTCAGAAATTTATTGAGGATTCTCAAAAAATCCAATTAGCTACTCTTTGCCTAGGAGGCACAACTTTAATTTGGTGGGAGAGTAGAACATAGGAGTATCTAAGTCGTTATGAAAAAATTATTTCTTGGTTTGATTTTATTGCTGAATTAAAGAAACAGTTCTATCCATTAGGACATATGCAAAAAGCAGTAATGAATTGGAAATCATTAAAGCAAGAAAAAGGACAAAGTGTGCAGGATTATACACAGGAGTTTAGGAAAAGAGATTTAATTTTGGGAATTCCTTTATACACACAAGAAACTTTGTTAAAGTATATAGGTGGATTACATGAAAGTTTGAGACATACAATACTTATGTTTAATCCAACTAACATTGATGAAGTTAGTGTGCAAGCTATCCATTTGGAAACAAGCTCAAGGAATAGCCATGACAATTTGTTGACAGAATCTAGTAAGCAAAAAGGAAGCAAGAAAGGGAAAGAGAAATCACAGTGAACTGCTACTATAAAGGAGGACGAGAAGCCTTATTGCTCACACTTCAAGAAGCAAGGGCACGAAGATGCAAAGTGTTGGAAATTGCATCCTGATCAGAAGCCTAAGTAGTTCAAGGATCGAAAGGGTAAGCAAAAGACTGCAGCTATTGTGCAGGATCTTGGATCCGATTCTGATGATGAAACCAAGATCTCAGTTGTGGGTATCAAAGGTAAAACTCCTATTGTCAGTACTAGTTCTCATGCTTCTTCTCTAAGCTATAATAAAGTACCTTTTGAAAGTAAGAGGAATGAATTGTTTCATATAAGGGCTATTGTAAAACAAAGCAAGATTGATACACTCATAGACAGTGGATCACAAGTGAATCTAATCTCTGAACAAGTTGTTAAACAATTGGGATTAAAGAAAACACCTCATACTAAGCCATATCCATTGGGTTGGGTGAATGATAATGCTCAGTATGTGTCACAACAGTGTAAACTCCGATTTGCAATCACATCCAAGTTTGTAGATGAGCTAGAGTTAGATGTAATTCCACTTGACATTTGTGATGGTTTTAGGTAGTCCTTATTTGTATGACAAAAAGGCCATTTTCTACAGGGAACATAACAAGTATCATTTGTTTAAGGATGGATTTGAATATATTGTAAAATCTCATCACATGAAGAATGATAGATCTGTTGTAAACACAGGGCATATGAAAATGAATGTAAATGCAAGCAATGCTTTAACTCTCATGTCTATAACAACTAGTGATACTAAGCATGAAGATGATAGGGTGTCACAGACAATACAGTGTGAGGATCAATTACAAGCAGAATCAGGCCTTCAACCAGAGGTGGTAAAAGAGGGTTTGAATGTTTCATTTTCTAACAATGTTCCTATTTAGGAGATCCAAAATGTTGATACTATTTCCTTCACATCAGTGTATTCAATACCGTTGCTTGTTATTTTGCTATTTATTTCTATGTGGATGATGAATACGATAGTGAATATTGATGAACATGCAGTTGATGGTATCATCAAAGCTATCTCATATTTCTTTGTGTTTGTGATGGGTCAAATGTTCAAAATTTTAGCAGGAAGGACATGATACTGGGCAAGTGGGGCGACATTTCCCTAGCTCAATTTGTACATAAACAAACCTTTTGGAGGTCCAAAAGCCTCTCAATGGGGAGGAATGATCCAGGTGGATCCAAAATACCTAAATTTTTCACAGTCTTAAAATCTCTCAAAATCGACATCATTGTGTAGAGCCTATCGACACAAACTCGACACAACTCAAACAGGCTCAAAAGGAGTCCATATGCAAAAGTTGCGAGCCATCAAAGTTTTGGTCAACTGACAAATCAGAAGGCTTAGAAAAAGGGAAAAAAATTTGAAGTCATCAAAGGTGGTCAAATGGGGTGTCGTCGTGAAGAGCTCACCGAGAGCTTTCTGATGCAACTCATTTCATTGAAAACAGAGTCCATTTGCACAAGATACAAGCGGTCAAAGTTGGCAACATACATTGACCAATCAACGCCTCGTCAGCAGTCCAGTCAACACAACGGCCAATCATCCCTTGACACTCGATGTCATCTCACCTCTCCACATGGCAGGCCATTATTGGAAAAAGGTGGCATAAATATGGATTAAACCATATTGTTAAAAAAAACACGTATGGTTTAAAAATTAAAAGATTTTATGATTTCAAGGAGGATTTGGTGGGATTTTATCCCTTAAAGTCCTCTTGCCTTGCCCATAAAACAAGGAGAGAGAAAAAATCTTGTAAACTCCTTATCTTTAAAAATTAATCCCTTAAAACTATATAGCCCGAATCTTTGATATTTAAGGGACTTAAAATAATATTCAAGATTTTCAAGGATTGTAAAAAGATAAATGGTTGATATAAACCATGGAATTTTAAGGGGTAGCTTATTTTAAGAGATTTACTTGTAAATAGGAGATATGATTTATTTTCAAAAAATCATACGGTTAAACCCCTTTATTAGAAAATAAAAGTGTATATAAAGGGGATGATTTTTGTAAGGGGGACATTGGAAATTATTGAGTGGAGAATTTTGTAAGAGAATTTTCTTGGAGAGAATTGTAATGGGGAGAATTATTCAAGTTCATTTTGGGAGAAATAATTCTTTGGAGGAGAAAAATTGCAAGGTGTTATTATACACCAAAAATTGTAAAGTGAGAGAGATTGTGAGGAATTTGATGCAGGTTTTTGAAGCTTGGAGTTTGTAACAAGGCAATATCATTGCTTGGCAAAATTAATAAAGCGGTCCCAACATTGAGAAGCGGACCCAGAGACATAGTCCTCATTGGATGAACTTCGTTATCAACTTGCATGTGATCCTTCTGTCTCCTGTCTTATTATTCTCCTCTCTTATGTCTAATTTTCTCTCTAGTTTAATTCAGTTTATTTTTCAATAATTTATTTTAAAGTGTACCTTAAATTGTAATTTCAATGATTAAAAACCATAATCATGCAATTATGTTGCGATCGGGAAAAACTGTAATTAGGATTAATTTGCAAGTTATTTTGTAAATTTCTAATTACAGATCATGTAGAGAAGCCAAATGATGCCCTAGTTTGTGAAAAGAATGCCAATGTGTTTTCCAAAAGGCCAACGACGAAGGGGAGAGGGGAAGTTAATACATAGTAAATGAGCATTAACTTCATAGGGACTAGTGCGGCGGGAAACTAGAAAGTGTGTACCACATGTTTGTCAATGGTTGATTCCACCTTTTGCCTTGTAAAAATTCTTGTTTGGAACCATTTGGTATGAGTTGGAAAACGTGTGTAATTTTCTCCTGATTTGATTTTTTTGAGTTGTTGATTGGACCCTCTACATCGTGCAATCCAAGTTTTTGGTTGACATGTCTTCTACTGATGTGGACCCCTTACACAACACAACCCTCACTACCATCGGGCCCTCTCCCTTAATGAAGGCTTTAAGTAGTAGTTACAGTTAGATAAATAGAATCCATATAGAAATACAAACTACATTTTGTAGTTAGATAATTGCACACAATTTTTATATGCATAGATAAATGTATATAATCGATATACGATGAATATTCGATGGTATAATCAAATCTAATTTAAGAAAATAATTTTTATTTTTATTTAGAAGATTACAATTTTATGTGTGAAATATTAAAAAAAGTGTTTTAATTTTTTATTAAAAGGATTTGGAAAAGATGTACAATATTATAAGGTCTTTGTCTTCAAGAGTTTATTATAAATTAAAAAATAATTTAAGGATTTTCGATTAAGTTTCAAGTTAAGGTATGAGGATAATGGTTTAAAACATATATTGTGCATGCATAATCTAAAAAGTTTCAATGGTGCAAGAGTTTGTATATAACTTTTTTACCAGGGTACCTTAAGACAATTTATATTAATTCTAAATTTGGAGAGGGTGTACTAAAGCTACACTTACAACTTAAACTAGATCAAAACTACAAATATATTTATTTTTTGTTATGTTACACAAAGAAGTTGATGATGATCCTTCATTATCTCCATCCAAGTAAGGAGTTTAGCTTGAGACAAATATTAATTCTAAAATTGGCTTGACTTTGACACCTAGCACCATCATCACTTCATCCAATATTATTGCAACCTACTAGGTTTTTTATTTTGGTTAGCAAACACAATGAACCTCTCTCTTATCAATAAACTCTAGCTTGAGTGAGGGGGATCCTTGAGGCATAGGATTCAAACTCTAAACCTATAGCTCAAAAACACTTAGTAGTTATCAATCAATCTATCAACCACACCATACCACAAAAAATTAAATCCAACAACAAAAATTATCTTTTAAAAACTAAAAATACTTTAAATAAAAAAAACAACATTAATTCTAAACATAAAATTTAAATCCATAAATAATAAAAACATTAGTGTATAATAGAAGGTACAAGATTGAGTTGGAGGATGCATTTAATGCATGTACTTTGGGATAGAAATTGTGTGATACAAGATTAAAGGTACAAGATTGAAGTGAAGGATGCACCAAATTCATGTCTCTTGGGATAGAAATTGTATGACACAAGATTAAAGTTACAAGATTGAGGTGGAAGATGCACCAAATTCATATTCTTTGAGATAGAAATTGTGTGACACAAGACTAAAGATACAACATTGAAGTGGAGGATGCACCAAATTCATATCCTTTGAGATAGAAAGTGTGAATTTAGTGCAACCTAAATCTTGTACCTTTAATCCTATGTCACATGGTTTCTATCCCAAAGGAGATGAATTTGGTGCACCCTCCACCTCAATCTTGTACCTTTAGTCTTGTGTTAACACAGTTTTCTATCTCAAAGGATATGAATTTGGTGTATTCTTCACCTCAATCTTGTATCTTTGGTCCTATGTCACTCAATTTCTATCCCAAATGACATGAACTTGGTGAACCCTCCACCTCAATCTTGTACCTTTAGTCTTGTGTCAATGCAGTTTCTATTCCAAAATATATGAATTTGGTGCATCCTTCACCTCAATCTTGTACATTTATTCTTGTGTCACACAATTTCTATCCCAAAGGACATAAATTTGGTGCACCCTCCACCTCAATCTTGTACACCTTTTGTTATATAGTAATGTGCTAGTACATTATCTTAGAATATAATTTCCATTGGTTTCATGTTTTTTATTATTGAAGGATGAAAATTTATGTTTAGAATTAATGTTGTTTTGTTTTATTTAAAGATTTTTAGTTTTTTAAAATATAATTTTTGTTATTGGGTTTAATTTTTTTTGCAATATGGTGTGGTTAATAGATTGATCAACAACTACGAAGTGTTTGTGAGCTATATGTTCAATGTTTGAATCCTATGCCTCGGGTTTCTCCCTCACACCAGCTAGACTTTATTGAGAAGAGTGAGGTTAACTATTTTTGTGAACTAGAATAACAAACCTAGTAGGCTACAATAATGTTGGATGAAGTGATGATGGCGCCATGTGCCAAAGTCAAAAAAAAATTTAGAATTAATATTTGTCTCAAGCTAAATTCCTTGGATGGAGATAATGAAGGATCGTCATCAACTTCCTTGTGTAACATAACAAAAAATATTATATTTGTAGCTTTGATCTAGTTTAAGCTATAACGCGTGGCTTTAGTACACCCTCTCCAAGTTTATAATTAATATTTGTCTTAGGGTACCCTATTCAAAACAAATTTTCATATACAAAATCTTGCACCATTTGAAACTTTTGGATTATGTATGCATAATATATATTTTTAAACCATTATCCTCATACCTTAGCTTGAAACTTAATAAAAATCCTTAAATTATTTTTTAATTTATATAGACTCTTGAAGACAAAGACCTTATAATATTGTACATCTTTTCTGAATCCTATTAATAAAATATTAAAACAATTTTTTCAATATTTCACACATAAGATTGTAATTTTATTTCTTCAATTAAATCTTGTAAATCATCTAAATACAAATAAAAATTAGATTTCATTATAGAATTGAAGATTCATAATGAAGAGAGACTCTCCCTCAAACACAACCTTACATAGACAATAACATTCAAAAACAACAAACACACAACTTATTATACTTTCATGAAATCATCTACATACATGCACTCAAATGCAATAAAACTATCTAGTCACAAGACTGCTATTATAGAAATCTAGGCTACAAATACATGCAGAAAATTAGACATGCAAGTTTACGAATAGCAATAATGGCCACTAAAACCCCAACATTCATTCTATGCTAGAAAGCGGGAATTTTATCTATCTTCTCACCCAAAATGAATCCCATTTCATTCCTAACCACTTTATATGATTTTTCCAATTGCCAATGAACTCTCACGTCCATTTTTGGCATCAAATAGATTCAGTTACCCCTTTTTCTAGGCCTAAGAAAATTCCTAAAGTTTAGTCCAACTTTTAGGTGCCATAACATTTTTCCTGTGCATTAGATGGACAAACTATTTGCGTCATTCAAAAGATCTTATAGAGCAGTAGGGACACAAAAGGTCCCTTTAAGTACCTTTTGGTTTTCGACCATTTTTCAGGCCCATGCAAATTCTTAGGTGCCTCAAAATTGACTTTGGATATTTTTAAAGGGATTTTTAAACAAACATTAATATCTCACAAATGACAAATGGTATTGAAGTGAATTTTTCACCATTGGCTTCATTTCATCATTCTGGAGCTCTATGTAAGATTTCATACCCATACGTGCATAAATGCTAACTTACTAGAGAAATAGAAACATGCTATTTTAGCCCTTCCAACTTACTAAAAATAGTAACCCTGCCATTCTTGGCCCTTATTGAAAATTTATTCACCAAACCTAAAAAAATTTTAAAAATAATTTTTTTAGGGATGCAAGATTTCTCTTACACCTTGAATTCTCCCACATCAATTCATCTTATATCTATTATATACTTTTATCTATGCAGATAAAAACATGTGTGTAATTATTTAACTATAAAATGTAGTTTGTATTTCTATATGAGTTCTATTTATCTAATTGAAACTACTACTTAAGGTTGTCATGCCCTTATTTTAGCCTGAAGGGAAGAAACACTATAACCAATTTTTATTATTTGAATAAGAAGTTAGCACCATATTGAGCTTAACAAGGCGGTGTTTTAAAGCATTAGGTGCTAATGCATGAGCAATGTAGTCACCGAATTGCCACATGTACAATTGATGAAGGGATAAATTAAGTGTTTTTTATGATGATACATGAATCATCCCATGGGGATAACCACTCAGAGGATTCTTCCATAGTGTTGTTGTACTAGGGAAGGGATGTTTGGTCTAGGAGACAAGGAAAAAACCTGATCATGCTTACAACCAATTTAAATGCTAAAGAAATGTATGCTAAAGGATCTACAATTAACCCACAATTCTCTTACTAGACACAACTAGTTGAGTAATCCTAATACAAATTATCCCTCTAGAGATTACAAATCTAACTTGACATATTAGCAAGGCACAAATAACTATTTTAAGACTTCAAAATGGAATAAATAATATATATATGTGTATATACCTTATACATAGCTAATGCTATTAAAGAGAGTTAAGTTCCCTATTTTAATGAGTATGCACTGAAATTCACTGCCAACAATTCACCGCGGGAAAATTCACCACACAAAAAATTAATTGCATGAATTTTTGGCCTGTGGTGGTGAATTGTTGACGGTGAATTGTCCATCGGTGAATTGCTGGTGGTGAATTGTCCATCGGTAAATTGTTGGCAGTGAATTTTCCTAGAGCCCATTTGACCATTACCCAAAAGTAATGTTCTTGTTCAATTTTTGGTTAAGCCTTAATGATATTATTATTATATGGTCATGTGAATAATAGCAATAATATAATTATTCACTTTAACATACCAGTCTTAGAAAAGAAAATTATCATTATATATCCTACGATTTAATTTGAATATTAACAGGCTGAGGTTTAATTGATACCAACACCCAATGATTATATCGAAACAACCTTACTACTATTATCTGATTAATGACTCACTAAAGATCTATTATTTAATTATAAATGAGCTCAAACAATCACAATATTATCATATGAATCATAACTAAGAATTGGTGTACATATATAAATCATAAAATGATTAAATATTGAAGATTTATTTTTACAATGGAAAGCCCCTACTCATAATCCCATCATTTGAAGGTTATGGGCCTTTTTATTCCCTTTTTTTATTTGGGGAGTGTGGAAAAAACATAATAATAGACTTTTCAGGGATAAGGAGATGTCAGAGAATAATGTCTTTGAGAAAAAATTTAGGCTTATAAAGGAAAACTTCAATGTGATTCCCCAAAAAGCTCTTAACCTTGAAGCAGTGGTGTGTACTCCCTATGATCTAATGATAGCAAAGGATTGGAATATTAAAGTGGATGTTTCTTTAGCTTCCAAGCCAGCCAAGAAAAGTAGGGAGGGTGTGTGTTGGATCTTTCCTCCAAACGGTTGGTATAAGGCCAACTTTGATGGCGCCACGAAGGGCAATCCGGGCATGGTCGGAAGTGGAGGTGTGTTAAGGGATTCAAATGGTAATTGTAGACACCTAAAAATGACCTAGGCCTGCAAGCTTCATTTTTACCACTTTCGTCCTGGCATAATTGAAACATTTAATTATGTTTTTGGTCCACATTCGACTATTGATTAAATAATTCATAATTATTTAATTAATTCATGTTCTTTTATTCTTCATGATTATTAAATAAATAAATTCTATTTATTTATTAAATACGTCATTAATTGTCTAAGTCTTTCCTTAATTAAATAAATTTCTTAATTTATTTAATTCCCCTTTGTCATATATTTCTTCCTGATTATTAAATAAATAAGTTTTATTTATTTATTTAATATGCCACTAACTGTCATAATTAAATGAATTGATTAATTTATTTAATTAATTAATCTTATCTTCTAAATTAAATAATTAAATTTAATTATTTAATTGCCAATTTGATAATCCTCTCATTTTAAATAAATTAAATTATTTATAATGTCATCTCAATCTTAACTGTCAGTCCATTTTGATAAATAATTTGAAAAAGATTATTTATTATCTCATAAAATCCATAATTTGAATTAACTCAATTCAAAATGGTAACTAATCTTCTAAAAATCAAGCAATTGGGCAGATTCTTGATTTTCCAAATCTGATCTTCAGTCCAAATCTTATCTCTTTGATTTTTTGAATCTTGCAAATCAGGCAATCTTATCTTCTTGATTTTTCGAAAATCTTTATTTTTTTAATTAATTGTCTCATTTATTCTCCACTGTCGATCCAATTTTATTTTGACCGTTCGATTAATGAATTTTCCCTAACCCTAATTAGGGATTCTCATATTTAATCTGGATCACCCATTTTAGATTCTTGTCATTAATTTATCTCGTCCGTCCATTCGAAATGACATTTTCTATAAAATGCCATCTTCTTCTCACTTTTCGATTACACACGCACATGCTGACATTTTGCATAGTGATTATAGGCATTTACTTTCACACTTTATTGTCATAGGCAATTTTAGTATTGGATAGAGTCATTTAATCAATTTTGGTATTTGTTTTAGACATAGGCATTGGCAATAGACATAGGCATTTAGACATAAAAAATTCTTCAAAGCTTGTTGTAGGACTTAGACAATTTTCAGATTTTGCTCGCACAACAAATCTGAGGGCCACAATATCATCCAGCAAGCAAGAAGGTGCTATGGAGGTAATCATGGAAAATGCGATTTACAGGTATAACCATTTTATTGCTTAATTTCCTTTGTACTCGATAGATCTTTGGGTTTTTGTCTTTTATATTGATTTAATTGATCTAATATAATCCTTAGAAATTAACCTCAGTTACATTGGTGAACCTGATGTTCTATAGAAATATTTGTGTGTTTTTCTTTTTTGCTTTAACTGTTTTGCAGGTTACAGCCAAGAAGTCATACAAAATCCCGTCACCTTCTTTTGAGCACAAAAAAATGGGTGAATAAAATCATTTAAAATGTTTAATAGGTTTTGTATATCTCGGTCTCATCTTTCCATAACTTTAAACGGTTTGAAATTTCATTAAGATTTGAGAAAGTTATGGTTATTTTACTGTTCGCTGTTTTTTTAATTTAGCTTTTAAAACCCGCATTTTTTTTTGTGTATAACGTTTTTTTTGTGCAGAATTGTGGAAAAAAATTTCTGGGTTTTGAAGGTCTATCATTTAGCTTTCCATGGATATCTACCACTTAAAATTTTGTTAAGTTTTGAGCAAGTTATCGCTGTTTTAATTTTCTGCTGTCATTAATATTTTTTATTTATTTTTTTGTTACTAATCAAGGTTTGCAACTTGTTGGCGGTTACTTTTCGTGAGTTGAAGACAAACACTAAAACTACTAATGTATTGTGTTGTAGGTTCGATTGTCAAAGATCAAACATTAAAATAATGTGCTTGCTTTTTTATTAGTATAGTACACATTTTATTTTGGTGCAATTTAAAACGAACCTTTGTTTTCTATGTCTGAATGTGTTTGCAAAATGGTAGGTGAGTATGCTCTCACTTGGTGAAAACCTAGTGATCAGAAAATCAGACCCATTTTTATTTGTTATTACCCTGACTTGGTATATCGGAGTAGCCTCTCCCCTCGCGCTTTCAGGCGATCTTGGGTGTAAGAGAAACGGTTACCAACTCTAGAAATTGGGCCTGCCTGGGGATTTCATCACCCCAACGTGACTCAAACCAGCAACGGAGCTAAAGCCAAGCTACCCCCGACGGGTATATAAATGTAAACCTTAAGGGAAAACCTAAGGTTGCTTGTGCAGATGTGTCATACAGACAGAGTTGTACTCCCTTAAACCCTATTGAGCTTAACCTCTTCAGGCTGGAGTGCCACCTTAATGGTGATTAATCTCTTGCCCCATGTATAGCCACTCGAACGGGGGTACCAAACTAAAAACTTTTGTGTAGTAAGCCAAAATCCTTCTATTTGCTAGCGCAACACCGGTCAGTGTGAAGGCATCCACACTTCCGCAGTTTGTAGTAGATGTGATCAGCTCGCCATGGGAGTTTCATGGGGGTTGGAAGCTTGGTTGGCCTAAGAAGAGAGTGCACTGTAAGGGGGAGCCCGTGCAGCCAAGCTTCTAAATTCACACGCTACAGATATGCGGTTGGGGAAACCCATGTGGAATCTAGCGAATATTGTCCTGGCTTAACCTAGGATTGTACTTATCTGATGTGTGCTTGCTTACAATCAAAATATCGTGCTTGCAAGTGTTTTCTGGATATGGAAACAAACCAAACAATGGTCAAACATCTAGAAACAAACAAGTCAAACATTGGACCTTTTCTAATCCATTTCACAACATGAACATGCAATCTTCATCAAAAAATTTATGAACCATTCATACTAAGAGACCAAAATGGACAAGTATATTGGAAAGACATAGAAGCAGCAGCGCAAAATCCTGATATATTCTCCTTTGTAAAAAAATTAGTCTTACGTGACCCTCAAAGGTATCTAGCCATGCTTTTGGACAAAGGGGCTAAGTTACCACAGGGCTTTGACATAAATACTTTACCACCTCCATCCATCTACCCTCACCATCAACAGTCACTTGACACAAATCCTGTCATTAATTCACAACACACATCCAGATTTCATCCTTATCCTAACTTTGACAAGGGAAACCAACTGTCCACTAGTCCATTCCAAGTCTCCACGTCATATGCTAGTCCTTCACCTATCAATCCTGTCAACGTCTACATGCCCTATCAACCATCTATCAACTCATGTCAAGTCCCCACATCATACCATATCAATCCAGTCCAAGTTTCCACATCATATTTTAGTCAACCTTACACTAATACAATCCAAGACTCCATGGCATATCCGGTCGAAGTCCCCATGTCACATCCTATACCGTCACATCCTAATCCATCCAAGACTCCATGTCATATCCAGTCCAAGTCCCCACGTCATACCCTTGTCCTTCACATACTAGTCCAATGCAAGTACCCATGTCATATCCTAGTCCTTCACATACTAGTCAAGTCCAAGTCCCCATGTTCTATCCTAGTCCTTCATCCATTAATCCTTTTCAAGTCATCCCCTCACAAGCCACATCCAGTCATGAAAATTCTATCATAGTCCAAAGTCAAAACCCATTTAATAAACTTGAGGATACATGTCAAAATGAAAGCCCAAAACATGACATTATAATGTCACCCTCATGTCAAGAACAAGGTAGTCCATCCCATGACCCTATCTTTTAGTCCATCCATGAAGTCCTTCAACACAATCATGACATCCAAAACACACCTCTCCTTGACAACGACTCTATTTCTGACTATATCATCCATGACAACCCCATCTTTGACCAAGACCCCATCATTGACCAAGAAGTCCAAATCCATGACAACCCCATCTTCGACCAAGACCCTACCATTGACAAAGAAGTCCAAAATGATCCACTCCTTGACCTTTACGCCATTCATGATCAAACACTTGCCGACCCTATACAAGCCTCGACTATTGACACTTCCCACGATGAGACACTGGCCTCCATGGGACACATAGACGATATTCCTCCAAACCAAGAATCTTCCACTAAGGACATGCTTGCATATGATCAAGTTATAGCTAAAATCATTGGGCTCTATGACACTAAAAATAATGATGGCTTCGAAGCACCAAGAGAATTATTTGAACCTGACATGTCGCATGATCAGCCCAAAGATATCAGTCAGGAATATGTCCAACATGATAATGAAGCTAAGACACGTTATCAACTAGGGTCATCTATCTTTGTCAGAGTAGGCTTTCTCGCAGATGAAAATATTACAAGTGATAGTGTCCATAGACATCATGATGGGTTAGCATCTTGCTTTCAAAACAATAAATACCCCATCGCAAATAGAATATGTCAAAGCATGCAATATCAAGGCAAAGGACTAGGCATACATGAGCAAGGCATTCTAGAACCAATACAGCTTCAGGCAAATTACAGACATCAAGGTCTTGGTTATTCATCAGACAACAAATCAAACGATGTCAGTGGTACCTCCTCAATACTGGGGGCAACCTTATCAAATACAAACATCAAAATGGATTCAATGAGAAATCCTTGTCATAAGATTGTTGCCAACACCCCCTCCACCCACACCATGAACCGTCATTCTATCATGAATCAACCTCCCCTTTGGGACCAACAAAAATAAGTCTTACAAATCAAAAGATCAAAATCAAATGTCAAAGGCCATTGAATCAAACAAAAGGAAAAGTGGACAAGTGAAATTAAAATGGATCCCAAAGAAAGATGGATCAAACAAAGACACCAAGTCAAATACAAAAGTCAATCACAATGTGGAGCCACAATACAAAAGGACTCCCACATATAACACATGTCCACCTCTTTCAAAATGGTCATCAATTGAGACATATAAAAGTGTTGGTTCCAAACACCATCCCTCCAAAATCCGTCATCCACCATCCCAAGTTTGGAAAATAAAAAGTCATTCATCCAAATGTCCAAACAACCTTTCCACATCTACCATCATTTGTCATAATCCTACATCTCGCCTAAAGTCCAAAAATCCTACGTCACAAATCCGTCACATCATGGCAGCAACTCTTTACCACAAGGACTCTCATGGCACTCTATTGCGATGTGCGTATTTTGATAAGGCCAATTCTAGTATCAGAAAGGATCACAATGACATCAATTAGTTGTATACAAGTGCTACAATCCTGACAAGACAACTCCTTCAACAAGGTCATCATTGGCATATCATGGCACCAGTCTCTACATCGGCACCATCAGTGGATTTAGAACAGTCAGTGGTTATCTAAAGCATCCAGGCTATCCACAAAATTAGAAATACAAAAAAAAATCAAAAATCAAAAAATCGTCACCCTGATGAAAACTTGGCAAACAGCATCTTGGTGACACCAAAAATCAAAAATTCAAAAAATAGTAAAGAGAAAAATTTCATCCAATGGTGAAAACCTGGCAAACAGGCACCTGGATAAGTACCATGATGAAAACCGGCAAACATCGTCATGTGTAAAATAAATCATCTATGTGGACTCTTACACTTGGGGGCAAGTCGTCTCATTTCCCATGCCTTCCTCATGACATTGACATCCATCTAAGCCCTATCATTTCCACACATTTTTCCCACTTACCTCAGTCTTGACATAAAACTGGCACACATAAATCGTGCTTTGGGAAAACTCTTGACATGTCTATCCTTCGGTCATACACGATTCACGAAACATCATGTCATTGACCGTCATAGTCTTATTGTCCTTATATGACATAGTCCTTGAAAACCATATGACATTCCCTTAGTCTCATGTCTCCCGTCCTTTACCAAGGCCACCTTTTGTCCTTTTATGCTTGTCACCTATCTTGGCTTTCCCTTGTCAAATGGTCTAAGGAAACTCCATCATCCCATCTAGCCCTAACCAAGTCATTCCAAATGCAATGAGTCCAATTCATACAAGCACATTATCCAAAATTTTACTTGACTGTGTTCCTGGCCTGGCTGTAGACCTTGATACTTTCGTCACATTATCGTCGTAGTCCTCACGTTGTTTCGGGATGCGTCCTTCCCACATCAAACAACGTTTTCATCACCTATCAATCGGTATTCATCTTGACTAGAGGCACAATCATGTTTTTCCTTGGATTCTCATGTGTAGGCATCAGTCATATGCATTTGTCATGATCCTCTTAAACGTCAAAATCCAAAAAAATCATAAAATGACAAAAAAGACAAAAACATCATAAAATGTCCTAAAGAAAGACCAAAAACATCATAAAATGTCCTGAAGAAATACCTAAAAATCATAAAATGTCCTAAAGAAAGACCAAAAACATCATAAAATGTCCTGAAGAAATACCTAAAAATCATAAAATGCCCTGAGAAAAAAACAAAAAAACATCCAAATCAATGTCAAAATCCTAAAAATGGAGTCAAATTCAGTCATGTCAGTCAGTCCATGTCTTTGTCCGAACTACGTTGTCTCTTGGCATTTGCTACGTAGGCAAGACTCATACTTGAGTCCCCGAGACATTAGGTCAGTCTTTTTAGGTTTGTCAAAATAAATCATGGTGTAATCTTTGGTCATCAAGACAAAGTCATTGGTCATGTCGAACTATGAGGTCTCTGAGTGTATGACGTAGGCAAGGCCATCTATTGATGAGCCCCCGAGGCTGCACTAGGTCAATCTATTAAGGTTCATGGCATCACATTGGCACACATGTCAAAAAGGATCTTCAAGGAAACACAAATCTTTCTCAAATGAATGAAACTCATCAAGAAAATGCCGGCAATAATTTATCGCAACATGACAAAACTCATCGGCACATATCATTGACATAGCAACATCTGGTCAAAACAAGTCAAACCATCATAACCCGTCAAACTGTCAAAACTCGGTTAACCTTCAGATGTGTCCTTCTGAAAGGTAACCTCTGTCATTCATGCCTCAGGATGTCTCCTTCCTAGGCATCATCATTGTCATTCGACATTTTTGCACGATCCTCGCGACATCTAAGGATCACCCCTCTCGACATCGGCACTCTTCAGATGTGTCCTTCTGAAGAATCATCTATGTCGTATATGCCTCAGGATGTGTCCTTCCTAGGCATCGTCATCATCACCGTCACATGAAATTTGGAGATTAATTCTCTTGGCATCAATTTTATTCAAGATGTGTCCTTCCTAAATTTGGCAAACTTGGACATCTATTGTCAACGCATCGTCAAAGCTTTAACACTCGGACGTCTCATCATCATTAAACCAGGACATCTTGACATCAGAACAATGAATATCCAGACACACTTGGCAAACACTTGACAATTGTATTTTGGTCTTTTATCATGTTATTAGTTTTTCAGCGAGATCCTACTAAGCAGGATTTAGAGAAGCAGCAACGTATCATGACGATTGACACGCATGACTACTAGCTTCTCAGTGAGGTCTTGATCTTGGGATTTAGAAAAGCAACAACATATCATGATAGAAACTCTATTTTTGTATTTTGGCAATCATGTCACTAGTTTCTCAAGGATGTCCTGGAAACAGGATTTAGAGAAGCAACGACATGTCATGTTTTGTATTTGTCTTTTTCTGCTTGTGGATTGTCTCGACAAAAAGACTGGGGCAACATAACCCTTAGTATGTGTCAGGACATTCCTTGTCTGTGACTGACTATTTTTCAAGTGGATGACCTTGCACACCTTGGTCTACGTCATATCATGGTGTTTGTTGTCCATTTGTGTCATTTTTACCGCCCAATGATGATTAAGAGCAATGAATATTAGTCCTATGGCAATGTTTTGAAGGATTTGGTCTAGGAACTTACATGCATCTCCTTTAGTCATGTCATCTTCTCTCGCCCATCTCATATAGGCATTGCATTCATGTCTTTTGCACTAAAATTTCTTCATCTCTTCATATTCTAGTCTCCTAACCAATTTCGAGAGCACACCCATGTTCTTCAAACCCGTCTGTCCTCTCAAGGGGGCATACCACAACCCTCCTCGTCATTCTTCCTCATCTTATTTTACACTGGGGCATTTTTTGCCTTATTTTCTTTGTCACAATGCGACAAGTGACATTATGACAAAGAGGGGAAAAATGTAGACACCTAAAAATGACCTTGGCCTGCAAGCTTCATTTTTACCACTTTTGTCCTAGCATAATAGAAACATTTAATTATGTTTTTAGTCCACATTCGACTATTGATTAAATAATTCATAATTATTTAATTAATTCATGTTCTTTTATTCTTCATGATTATTAAATAAATAAATTCTATTTATTTATTAAATACGTCATTAATTGTCTAAGTCTTTCCTTAATTAAATAAATTTCTTAATTTATTTAATTCCCCTTTGTCATATATTTCTTCCTGATTATTAAATAAATAAGTTTTATTTATTTATTTAATATGTCACTAACTGTCATAATTAAATGAATTGATTAATTTATTTAATTAATTAATCTTATCTTTTAAATTAAATAATTAAATTTAATTATTTAATTGCCAATTTGATATTCCTCTCATTTTAAATAAATTAAATTATTTAAAATGTCATCTTAATCTTAACTGTCAGTCCATTTTGATAAATAATTTGAAAAAGATTATTTATTATCTCATAAAATCCATAATTTGAATTAACTCAATTCAAAATGGTAACTAATCTTCTAAAAATCAAGCAATCGGGCAGATTCTTGATTTTCCAAATCTGATCTTCAGTCCAAATCTTATCTCTTTGATTTTTCGAATCTTGCAAATTAGGCAATCTTATCTTCTTGATTTTTTGAAAATCTTTATTTTTTTAATTAATTGTCTCATTTATTCTCCACTGTCGATCCGATTTTATTCTGACCGTTCGATTAATGAATTTTCCCTAACGCTAATTAGGGATTCTCAGATTTAATCTAGATCACTCATTTTAGATTCTTGTCATTAATTTATTTCGTCTATCCATTCGAAATGGCATTTTCTATAAAATGCCATCTTCTTCTCACTTTTCGATTACACACGCACATGCTGACATTTTGCATAGTGATTATAGGCATTTACTTTCACACTTTATTGTCATAGGCAATTTTAGTATTGGATAGAGTCATTTGATCAATTTTGGTATTTGTTTTAGACATAGGCATTGGCAATAGACATAAGCATTTAGACATAGAAAATCCTTCAAAGTTTGTTGTAGGACTTAGACAATTTTCAGATTTTGTTCGCACAACAAATCTGAGGGCCACAATATCATCCAGCAAGCAAGAAGGTGCTATGGAGGTAATCATGGAAAATGCGATTTACAGGTATAACCATTTTATTGCTTAATTTCCTTTGTACTCGATAGATCTTTGGGTTTTTGTCTTTTATATTGATTTAATTGATCTAATATAATCCTTAGAAATTACCCTCAGTTACAGTAATTTTATGGCGGTTGTGGCCATATCCCTAGGTCATCAAACCAACCATGTGGCAGAGGCTATAGGAGCTTTTCAAGTCTTAAAGTTCACTCATAATTTGAATATAAAAAAATTATGGCTAGAAGGGGATTCTAAAAATATCATTGATTGTCTCTTAGGAAGTACTCCCCCCTCTTGGTCAATAAATAATTGGATTGATGAAGCAAAGTCTATTCTAGAAAATTTCAATAAAGTAAAAGTATCACACGTCTACAGGGAAGCTAACAGCATGGCGGATTACTTCGCGAATGAAGGGGTTAGGAAGCAAGGATTGAACACGTGGCAGAATTGTAGGGACTTGAGAGCTGAAATCAGGGCCTTACTAGATTATGATGTTATGCATGGGAAAGAGGAAAATATATTTAATGATTAAAGGGAAAGGGGCTAAGTACATCAAAATCAAGAGATTTGATGGGGCCACATCATATTACTTAGCTGGGAAGAAAAAGTGGCACGCTTTGTGGGTACATTGGAATGGTTGCGTAAATATGCAACAAGTGCTCGACACTGGTAGAGTCTGCAATAAGGTGCAAACAAAAATGGGGGGGATAGGAAAAGAGTCGAGCCAAAAATATTTGAGGTGCACACAAGGAATGATAAGGTCTAGAAGTAGATTGTTAGAGGTGGGTTGGTTCCATTTCTAGAAAAACTTCATGGGACTAATACTATGGCTATGGACTATTTTGAGAAGAACTGGAACAATGGTGAAATTATCCTCTTTGGGAGAAAGGTGAAACTAGATGAGAAAATTATAGGGGAGGTGACTGGAATGTCTACTGAGGGTGTGAAGTTTTATCATGACAAAAGGTTTTCTAATGAGGCAGTAATCAGATTCCCTGAGAAGGATAAGAAGAAATTGAAACTGGTTAAAATTTCCAACAGCTATTTCAAAATTGACACCATTAAGGCACTGTGGAGAAAGGTGCTTCATGTTATTATGGAGTATATCACCCTAGACGGGAGATTCACCAGAGTTTATGGTCATCATTTTTCCATTCTTAACCACTTTCGTCATAAGGTACGGATTTATTTGCCTTACTATCTGTTATGTTCGTTGAGTAACAACCTTGAAGACCATAAGAAAAATCCTATGGGGTACCCTATTCTTCATCTTGGTTTTATTAGGTTAATATATGAACACTATCAAAGCATGTCAGCTTTATCCAAACCTGTTGCCTCCATGGCGTCTGAGGACTATGACATAGACAGTGGGGGTTCAAAGAATCAGCCTTACCAGGAGAGAATTGTTGAAGCCCACCCGTCCTTTGAGATGTCTGGTAAGAAAACCTAGCCTAGAAAACCCCAACTTGCTAAAGGTAACCCTGAGACCTACCCCAACTACCTGGTCCCCTTAAAGAATCTTGTTCTCAAGGGCTCCCCTACCAACAAGTTGGTTTCCTACTCTATAGACTCTTTGGAGGACAAAGCTGAGAGCCTTGAAGCAAGCAGGAATTTTGTGCCCTCCCCTCCTACCTCTTTCAGAGCTGATGGTACCAGATTTCCTAGCCCCCCAACCCGGATGAAGTTAACCTCATCCTAGACCGGGCTCAGTCTGGCGATATTCTTGCCTCTGCAAGAAATGGAATTGGTGATATTTTTAGGGTTTTGAAATGGGCCTATCAAGAAATTAACGAGCTTAATCAAAGAAATAGGGCTCTGTATAGCAAGTCAGAGGAGCTGGAACTGAAGTTGGCCGCTCTTAGCAACGAAGAAGGAAAACGAAAAAAAATAGCACTGGAATGGGAGAAGGTGACACTAAGGATAAGTACAAGACTCTGGAAGCTGAAATGGTCAAAATAAAAAATAACATGAAAACTATTGTGGAACAAAACCATAAAATGGCTAGGCACAATGCCATCATCATCAACTCCATGTTTGAAAAGCTGGAAAAAACGCAATAGGGTTTGTTGGTCATTGACCTGGAAGAGAATAAGGATAAAAGCAAGAACGAGCACCAAGGTATTTTGAAAAGGACCCATGCCAACCTTAAAAGGAAAGCACCTCATACTACCCAGATGGTTCAGATTTTAAAGAAGGGGGTTCAGGATATGAACGATTTGGAAGTTGAGACTGCGAAGTTATAAAATTCCCAAATTTAGTTGTTGTTGGCAGTTTGTCTGTTTGTTTGGTTCTATGGCCTTCGTTGGCCTCTTTTGGTGGTTGTGGACTTGTCTTGTTGTTGTTTTAACAACCTTTCTTCTTTTGGTGTTTTTAACGATCTTATCTTTTGTTTGTAAACTTTGTAGTTTCAGGTCCTTGTAAAACCTATTTTTTCCTCTTTTAAAAACATGATTAAATTCTAATAATAGTATAAATATTACTAAATTCATTATCTAATCTATTCATTCTAGTCCTATTGATGAAGCTGATTACTATGGTTTAACGATGTGCCACTCTCACTTATTCATTTATAAGGAATAAAATTCAATTTTTAATTTGACAAGTATATTAGTTTTATTCTTCCTGGAAAATCATTGCTGGTGAAGAGCTGACACAAGCACATTGTGGGGCTAGTAATGACTAAAGAAATATATATGTGACAACATTTGTCACCAAGGATCTAAGACAGGCATGGAAAGATGCTCGTGATGGGATTGGTGCACTCCATTGACTCCTCTAGCTGCCTTTCTAAAATTTCTTGAGATCAGATTTGATTGCGCCTCTCATAAAGTTGCCAGATGCATGTAAGGTGAAAATTCATTCAAGAGACTGATGTTGGGAACTTTAGTTTTAAGAGGTTTATTGGCACTTTTTGATTGTTTTTAGGCTGTCATAAAGATCTCCAATGACAAAAGACAAATTTAGCTTGGTTTTGCAGATCTAAAATCTTATCAGTTAATTAATTAAAGTTTTTAGTTTTAAATATTTTATTGTTTTGTTTGGGAATGTTGGGAAATCATATTATTTTTCCCAATGATCTCTTGGTTTTCCAATCCCATAATTCAACATTTCTACATCTATTTTGAAGATAGTATAATGCTTTCCAACCCTATTGAATTCTTTTTTCTCTACATGTTTCCCAACTAAGTTTGTTGTGAAAATCAAGCCCAAGGTATTTTTATTCGTCCCCTATTTCCAACGATCTGCCTTCAAAGAGAAAGTTAATTTTCTACTTTTTACTTCACAAAGAGAAGATCATTATTTTAGCTTTGCTAGTATTCACTTGCATCCCAACTTCTTGACAAAAATATTCAAGAGCCTTTAAGTGCTTTATGAGCTCATGGGTTATTTTAGCAATTAGAATGAGATCATCTGCATACAAGACTAATTTTATTACATATTTGGCCAATTGAATACCCTCCCCACCAAATTTATCTATCCACTCTTCCAACTTATTAATGTAAATCCCAAATAAATTTGGGAAAATCAAGTAGCCTTGCTTGACACTAATGTCATTTCCAAAGCACTTAGACATGTCTTCATTGGTTTTAAATTTAGCTCTAACCTACTCATATAACCTATGAATAGCCTCCCTAAGCACCTTCTAAACTCTTATTTTCTCCATTCTATTCCACAACTTTCCCCATTGTAACGACCACACTTGTACGTCATATTTAAAACTTTAGATTTCAATCACAATAAGTAAGAACAATGCCATAATGATAAAAAAATTCTTTTCAAATACATAAACATGATACATCTTTTGCAACTTTTAACTATTTCTTTCCAAATGAAATTACAAAGTAAGAAGAATAATATACATACATAGCCTAAAGGCTTTTGGCACCAATAGAAGTAAGAAGGTCCAGGAGTTCATCCTGTCAAGTCTTGGATCATCAGTCGGTTGTTGAGGAGGAGAAACATCACTCAGGTGCTTTTCCGCCAACCATGGACTTATAATGCGGTCCCCCGCATGATCATTTTGCAATGAACGACCCTCCCTTTGAAGAAGAGATTGGTTGGGTATCCTTTAACGACTACCAACTAGACATAGTGTTGTGATCCTACAAAGCTAGATTCCGTGCAACCGGCAATTCTTGAACTAGGATGTATTTCGGGATCACGGTGAACTGACAGTGAAGTACTGCATCTAAATGGTTCCTTACACTACTTTGGCCAAAGTGTTCACATTCAATGAAGAATGTAGGTCATTTTTCACTTACACTAGCCAGGTTCAACTTGACTTGAGGCTATCTTATTCTACGCGTAGGTTGGTCTATCGGGGTATTATGTACCCTAGACTTCCTACAACAATCTAACTACTGGAACAAAGATCATTTTAATAAAAACCTACAACCAACGCCCTTAAACAGGATACTCTCATCCTAGGGGGTTCTTAAACTTGACTTAGTTAACTAGTATCTAGTTGTAACTTGTAGCTTATTAAATGCTCTAGATCCGTTCCTAGTATTTATTAGCTATTTACAAGCATATACTCCATATAAGAAGTTAATACAAATTATGCGGTTTTCTTTTCGATGCCTAGTGTAATCCGTACACTAATGGAAGCAAAACCAATATAAGAGAACATGCATAAAACATCCTATTTCACAATTTATCTTATGTTGACAAACTTTAATTCTTTCTTATTCATTTCTAAGTAAATCAGTTTTCAGTCTCAGTTCTTTTCAGCCAAAGGACAAGACACAGACTTACTTTTGAATACATGAATTATAGAAAGCATAGAAAGGAAAAGATTGACATGCCTGGTAAGAGCTTACTGCCTGGCAAGAGCTTTCCCTTAGAAGTTTGGAGAAAGAGTAAACTTCTTCTCTTTTCCTACCACCAAATGATTTCAATCTGGCTCTGTAGTGAATTCCTTCTCAGCTATTTGGTAGTTTCAAGTTATTGTTCACAGACTCAGAGAGTGCTTCTTCCAACACTAATTGAATACCTTTCTTAACAACTAAAGACTAAATTATTTCTTAAACTAATGGCGAATTCCCTCTCAACTAAAAAAATGCTCTTCACTCTTGATTAAACAGAACGAATTTCTTGATTGTATTTTCGTGTCCTTTACAGTGAACAAACGCAGGCTTTATATAGAGTTGGAATCTTAACTGTTTCCCCTTTCTATGGTGCCAGTGCTGCCAACGGAGCTTGGAAAGCTTCAAAGAAGAAACGTGTTTCTTATTGGAGAGGTTTTTGACCTCCATTAACTGACAGCAGTGATATATTAACATTTCAAACTTGTAAAGTTTGTAAAATCGTGACACCTCCAGGTTTTAGCGCGATTCTACAACATTGGATAAGCGTGGGTTTGGTGTAAGACTATTTCCCAGATTGTTTGAAGTCCACATCTCCATTTTTTTTGCCAAGCACGAATTCAATCGGCCGTTTTAAGACGCCTGGCCCTAGTCGCGCGTTTTTACTCAATCCACCATTTTTAACGGCTTGAACTCACTTTCAAATTTATTTTTACTCAATTTTAATAAAGTTCAATAGAAAGTATATGACACATTTGACAATGGTTTTAAGTTTAATATTGAAGCCCAAATAATTCGATTCCAAAGAAGTATTTCCATTCTAGAGAAAAACATCATTTTTAAGAGAAAATGTTATATTCTCTAATTCGTGATTTAGTCTCATTTCACTATTGAATATTTAATAAAATGTTAAATTAAATTTCATTTGATTTTCAAATCTTTTAATTAAATACATCTATATATATTTTATTCTATTAAAATATTAATATAATATAGTTTTAATTTACGTTATATATTTATGTATAACTATTTAAATTAATAATTTAAATAATATCATATACATATCTATATTTTGTAAAGACTACTATATACGTATTTTAATATAATATTAAATATATAAATATATTTACCTTTACACCTATACATGTATATACATTTACATTTTATATTATACGTACGTATACTGCGAGCCAATCAGCATACTTTCACTATACGTACTCATGTATATGTATATATATGTGTATATGTAAGTTCTGAGGTAATATATCGTCATAAAATATGCAAACAACAGGTCAGTTGTGGACACGCATACATGTATATATACTTGTATAAGTATTCATAAATACACTTATATTGACGCACACGTATGGCATATCCATTTGCTCTAATACGTTGTATCGATATGAATGTACTTATGGACACTTGTGCATACCGTATTTTATATGTATACCTACATATACACATGCCCACCTCTAACAAGAAACATTATACCACATAGGATTATACTGGCAAGCATTACTTATTTACACACTCAGAAGTAGATACGACTCCTAATGATACTAAACAAGCCTACGAATGACTTACCCTTAACCACAACAATGACTTAGCTTACTCACTCTATAGTTTGTGTGTGTATGTCCAATTGCTACTCGTTACTGTTTACCCGACCAAGTTCCTCCCCGAGTGATATCTCTCCTCTGCCTGGAGGTATAAACTGGTTTCCTACACATCATGACGACACGACAACGGAAGTCATTTGCTCAAAACAAGGCTATATACATAAAACAATATAGAAAGTTTAGAACAACATTATTCCATAACTTAATATGCTACTTTCATTCAAGAATTACATCAATAGGAGTATCAGATAATGAGACAATCATTAGGACACATTCAGTTGATCACAAGAACAATTTGTTTGATTCATCAAAAAGATTCAAACATTTACAATGTACTTCCTATGCAGTAGTAACTATACAATTGGGGTGTAACATACTCCCCCCCTTATGATTCATCGTCCTCGATGAACAAGGTATTATTTAAAGCATAAAAACAAACACACCACTAATTTATTCATCATTCTTGAATGCTTCAAGAATGTCAGGAAATTTCCTCTGGATCTCCTCATAGTCTTCCCAGGTAGATGAGTCCTTAGTATATTGGTCCCACTAGACTTTGCATTGAGAGACTTCTCGGTTTCGTAAGCGTAGCTTGCGGACTTCAAGCACTTTAATGGGCTTGAGCATTACTACCCCGGGATCCTTTACCTGTAAAGCAGCCCAATCAATAACATGGTTATCACTTGGTATATACTTTTTAAGGTAGGACACATGGAAGACATTATGCATTCGGGCAAGAGCAGGTGGTAATGCAATTCGATAGGCTACTGGGTTTACTTCTTCTAAAACCTCGAAGGGTCCAACATATCGTGGAGCTAATTTGGAAGACTTTCCAAATTTGATGGAGCTTTTATGAGGTTTGACACTCAACAAAACCTTATCACCTATGGAAAAATTTTGGGGTACTCTCTTTGCGTCAGCATAACTCTTTTGTCGGTTGTTAGCTTCGGCTAACCTTTGCTTTATAATCTTTACTTGCTCTTCCATTTCTGCCAACATTTTAGGTCCAAGACTTACTCGATCCTCAAGTTTATCCCAACTTATCGGAGTCTGACACTTTCGACCATATAAGGCTTCAAACGGGGCCATTTTAATTGCAGAATGGTATGAATTATTATAGGCAAATTCGACTAAAGATAAATAATCTTCCCACTTATATTGTTGATCCATGCAATATACTCAAAGCAGGTCTTCTAAAACTTGATTTACTTTTTCAGTTTTCCCATCTGTTTTTGGATGATATGCTGAGTTAATATTCAGCTAAGTTCTGAGTGCAGAAAATAAGGTTTGCCAAAACCTAGAAGTGATTCTTGCATCCCTATCAGATATGATCTTTTCAGGTATTCCATGCAATCTGAATACTTCTTGCACAAATTTCCTTACAATAACTGGTGCTCCATCAGTTAGATTTCTAGGTATAATGTGAGCTACTTTAGTCAGTCTATCAACTACCACTAGTATGGTATTGTGCTTATTTCTTGACATAGGCAATCCTTGCACAAAATCCATACTTATCACTTGCCACTTCCACTCTGGAATATCATGTGGGTATAGCAAGCCTACTGGGTGATAATGCTCAGCTTTTACTCTCTGACATTCAAGGCATTTTGCAACATAATTAGCAACATCTCCCTTCATTCCTTTCCAGAAATATAATGGCTTTACATCGGCCATCATTTTTGTTACTCCTAGATGACCAGAATATGGAGCCTCATGCACTTCTTTCCACACCAAATTTCTTAAGTTGCTTATGTTAGGTACATACATCCTTCCTTTGTACCTAAGCATTCCACTTGGTTCAAATTTGAAACCATCATACCTTGAATCTTCAGGGTTTTCCTTAAGTGCTTGCTTAACTTGCATGTAATAATCATCTGCCGCACATTTCTGGAGCACTTGGTCTTTAAAATTAGTATGAATTGCAACAATAGAACCTATATGGTGTCTTCGACTTAATGCATCAGCAACCCGATTTTCTTTTCCCTTGATGTAGTTGATATTGAAGTCATAATCAGCGATCAACTCCAACCATCTTCTTTGTCTAGCATTTAGATTTGGTTGAGTAAAAAGGTATTTTAAACCATTATGATCAGTTTTCAACTCAAAGGGTTTCCCAAGCAAATAGTGTCTCCACATTCGCAATGCATGAACGACAGCTACCAACTCTAAATCATGTGATGCATAATTCATCTCATATGGTTTTAGCTTCCTTGACTCGTATGCAATCACTTGATTATCTTGCATAAGTACTCCACCAAGTCCTTCTCCACAGGCATCAGTGACTACTGTGAAACTCCTTTCAGGATCTGGCACTTTCAAGATCGGTGCGGTAGTTAATTTCTTTTTGAGTAGGTCAAATGCCTTTTGACATTTCTCATTCCAATCAAATGTTTTTCCCTTTTTCTAGAAAGAAGTTATAGGAAAAGGGATTTTAGAAAATTTTTCTACAAACTTCCTATAATAACCTACCAAACCCATAAAACTTCTCACTTCAGATACATTCTTGGGTATGAGCCACTGAGTTATTGTTGTAATCTTAGTTGGATCAACTTCAACTCCTTCGGCTGATATTACATGACCCAAGTAATACACTTTGTGTTGAAAGAAGGTACACTTGGATAGCTTTCCGTACAACTTATGCTCTCGCAAACATTGTAGAACCATTCCCAAGTGCCTATTATGTTCTTCTTCATTTCTAGAATAGATTAAAATGTCATCTAGAAACACCAGCACAAACTTATCTAGGTAATCTCTGAATACACTATTCATAAGGTTCATAAATGTTGTAGGTGCATTAGTCAAACCAAATGGTAATACTGTAAATTCATAGTGTCCATACCGAGTTCTAAAGGCGGTTTTATAAATATCTTCATCTTTAACTCTAAGTTGGTGATATCCAGACCTTAGATCAATCTTAGAAAATACGGCTGCTCCTCTAACTTGATCAAACAAATCATCAATTTGAGGTAGAGGATACTTGTTCTTTATCATAGCTTTGTTAAGCATACGATAGTCAATACAAAGTCGCATTGTTCCATCCTTCTTCTTGATGAAGATTACAGGTGCTCCCCGTGGTGAAACACTTGGTCTTACCAGTCCTTTAGTCAGCAACTCATCTAACTGTGCCTTGAGTTCTGCCAATTTTGTAGTAGTCATTCTATATGGTACCTTGGATACAGGCTCCGATCCAGGAATTATGTCGATAGAAAAATCAAAGACTCTTTTTGGGAGTAGACCTGGTAATTCCTTAGGAAACACATTAGTAAATTCCCTTAAAATTGAGTATTTATCCATATCAAAGATTCTTGTTTCATCAATCTCTCCATCTTCTATCTCCTGCGTACTTTCGTTATCAGGATCACCTAACTCTTCAATTTTTACAGCAAAGAGTTTACATCCTTTCTTTTTGGCTCTTAGCAGTTGCATTGCTAAGATTTGTCTAATTTTAACCTCCCTAGGTATTCCTTGTAGATTCACTTGATTCCCATAGTCATCTAAACATTTAACTGTTTTAGATTGACAGTCAACTATGGCCTTATGTCTCCACAACCAATTCATTCCTAGGATGACGTCATAGGATCCTAATGGTGTGACATAAAGATTGACTTTAGTGGTGAAACTAGGCAATTCTAAGTTGGCCTCAAAAATACATTGATCCACCTTTGCTCTTGTACTATTTGCATACTCTACATTCCACAATGTAGCCATGTGCCCAGCCTTTCTAGACAATTTATTTGCTATACTAGGAGAAACAAAACTTTCAGTTGCACCAATATCAATAAGAACTGAGATAGGTAAACCAAATAATTTACCTACAGTTTCGATGGGCATTATTTGATAGTCAGCTTGCCTATCATCAACTGCTGCATGGATCCTTTGCTGGAACATAGCCTTTTGTGAAGGCAAGGAATTCCCAGAAGTTTTGTTTGGAAAATCCCTAGCATAATGATCACCTTTGCATATGAAACATCCTGTAGGCGGTCCTTTTCTTTCGGATGTCTCTCCTGGTTTATTGTTTCCTTCATTGGACTTGCTAGTGTTTCCATTACTGTAGTTGCTTCTCTTCTGATCTTTCCGGAAATCTTTCTTGCCGAAGCGAGATCTCTTTCCTTTTGACCTAGCAGCTTCATGAACAAATTCATCCTTCTTTGGCTTAGTAGGAGCCTCGTTGTCCTTCTTTTGCTCCTTTTTCTCTTGGCGATGAGAATTAGCTTTGAGCTTCTACTCTTCCTTTATAGCTTTCTCATAAACTAAGTCCATGGTAGTTGGAACATGCATGTCTACCTCACCACCAATTTTTCCATTCAGCCCAAGTATGAACTTCCTGAAACAGAATCGTTCATCCTTATGGTAAACCAGAACATACCGAAGGAGTCTAGTGAACTTTTCCCAATATTCATGGACTGACATAGTCCCTTGTTTTAACTCTTGAAAATCAGAGAGTTTTTTTATCATAGAATAGTTGAGGCAACCACCGTTTACGGAAGATTTCCATAAATTCTCCCCATGTCAACTTCCAAGAACTTATATCCAGTTCCAATTTCTTCTTCATCCACCAATTTGAGGCTTCTCCTTCTAATTGGTAGGCTCCCCACGCTGCTTTTGTTACTTTGTCATAATTTCTTATTTCAAAATATTTTTCCATTTGGACAAGCCAAATTTCAACTTCATCACCTCCCGCACTACCGTCAAATTTAGGTGGTATTATCTTTTTCATGTCCCGTGACAGCTCAGTAGAAATTATCTTTCTATTTCTCTCGACAGAGTTGGTTGGTGATTTCTCTTTTCCATGGTTGTTATTTTCATCATGCCCATGAGATGAGCTTTCAGCTTCCATGTTGTCTATGTTTAATTCTTTTTCCAGCTTGTCCTTTTCTCTTTCATTCTCTATGTTAGACAATCTTGCTAGAATCAAATCTCAGGTCGCTTGAACTCCCATGTCTCTTTGTTCATCATCCTTGCTTGTATTGGGTCTATTGCGCATCCTTTCATAGGTTTTCACCATGGTTTTATAGTTGTATTATACCTGGTATTTTATCTAAGTTAGATTCGTTAACTTTATGATAAATGGAAAACATGAAAGCTTTAACACAAGATTTTCCAAGCAAGTTTATAATGAATACACATTTTTTTAACAAGAAAAGAATTTTTATTTATTCAAGAGGATTTCAACATCCATCGATTACATAGAATGACTATTAAGATAGTCAAGAGGAGAGTATCCTTTAGATTCACTCTCAGAAGCATAACTAAGTGGAGTATATCCTAAAGACTGAGAGTATTGCTGAAACCTATCTTTTTCTTCATCTCTCATATGCTCTTCTCTATCCCAAAAGGGATGATACCCTTCGGATTTATCTTTGGATACATAGTTAAGAGTATTGTTGATATGGTGCTCATCAACAATAGGGTCCGTCATTTGATATTGAGGACCATTCTCAACTGGTGGAGTCCTTGGTGTGTATCCCACTGACTCATCACGCGAAGAAATGGTTATGACCGCGGCCAACGGAAGAACTCTAGGATCCCAAAAAATAAATGTTGGACTTGTGCTTTCCTCGGAAGGCATGTCCCTGGATAGTGGTAAGGAATCTGAATTTCCCAGAGAAGTGTTGGGTAAAAGGTTGTATGCAGCTTCCATTTTCAATCTACCCTTTACTTCATTAATATGGGAGAGAGCATGAGTAACAGTTTTTGTGTCACTTAACCAAATTGCATTCTCATGATTGGTTCCTTGGATGGTTCTAGTAATGGCCTCATTTTCCTTCTTGGCTTTCAGGTATCATTCATTATCGATTACAGTCTTCCTGGCTGTTAATCGAAGCGTACCATCCTGTCACAAGAATTTCTCAACATTAGATAATGTTGGATTTAAGGAAAATTGGGTGAGCTCAAAGGTTCCTAGCATTTAAATCTGGTAGCTCTGATACCACATGTAATGACCACACTTGTACGTCAAATTTAAAACTTTAGATTTCAATCACAATAAGTAAGAACAATGCAATAACGATAAAATTTTTCTTTTCAAATACATAAACATGATACATCTTTTGCAACTTTTAACTATTTCTTTCCAAATGAAATTACAAAGTAAGAAGAATAATATACATACATAGCCTAAAGGCTTTTGGCACCAATAGAAGTAAGAAGGTCCATGAGTTCATCTTGTCAAGTCTTGGATCATCAATCGGTTGTTGAGGAGGAGAAACATCACTCAGGCGCTTTTCTGCCAACCACAGACTTATAATGCAGTCCCCCGCACGATCATTTTGCAATGAACGGCCCTCCCTTCGAAGAAGAGATTGGTTGGGTATCCTTTAACGACTACCAATTGGACATAGTGCTGTGATCCTACAAAGCTAGATTCTGTGCAACCGGCAATTCTCAAACTAGGATGTATTTCGGGATCACGGTGAACTGATAGTGAAGTACTGCATCTAAATGGTTCCTTACACTACTTTGGCCAAAGTGTTCACATTCAATGAAGAATGTAGGTCATTTGTCACTTACACTAGCCAGGTTCAACTTGACTTGAGGCTATCTTATTCTACGCGTAGGTTGGTCTATCGGGGTAGTCTGTACCCTAGACTTCCTACAACAATCTAACTACTGGAACGAAGATCATTTTAATAAGAACCTACAACCAACGCCCTTAAACAGGATACTTTCATCCTATAGGGTTCTTAAACTTGACTTAGTTAACCAGTATCTAGTTGTAACTTGTAGCTTATTAAATGCTCTAGATCCATTCCTAGTATTTATTAGCTATTTACAAGCATATACTCCATATAAGAAGTTAATACAAATTATGCGGTTTTCTTTTCGATGCCTAGTGTAATCCATACACTAATGGAAGCAAAACCAATAGAAGAGAACATGCATAAAACATCCTATTTCACAATTTATCTTATGCTGACAAAATTTAATTCTTTCTTATTCATTTCTAAGTAAATCAGTTTTCAGTCTTAGTTCTTTTCAGCCAAAGGACAAGACACAGACTTACTTTTGAATACATGAATTATAGAAAGCATAGAAAGGAAAAGATTGACATGCCTGGTAAGAGCTTTCCCTTAGAATTTTGGAGAAAGAGTAAACTTCTTCTCTTTGCCTACCACCAAATGATTTCAATCTGGCTCTGTGGAGAATTCCTTCTCAGCTGTTTGGTAGTTTCAAGTTACTGTTCACAGACTCAGAGAGTGCTTCTTCCAACACTAACTGAATACCTTTCTTAACAACTAAAGACTAAAGTCTTTCTTAAACTAATGGCGAATTCCCTCTCAACTAAAAAAATGCTCTTCACTCTTGATTAAACAGAATGAATTTCTGGATTGTATTTTCGTGTCCTTTACAGTGAACAAACGCAGGCTTTATATAGAGTTGGAATCTTAACTGTTTCCCCTTTCTATGGTGCCAATGCTGCCAATGGAGCTTGGAAAGCTTCAAAGAAGAAACGTGTTGCTTATTGGAGAGGGTTTCGACCTCCATTAACTGATAGCAGTGATATATTAACATTTCGCACTTGTAAAGTTTGTAAAATCGTGACACCTCCAGGTTTTAGCGCAATTCTACAGCATGGATAAGCATGGGTTTGGTGTAAGACTATTTCCCAGATTGTTTGAAGTCCACATCTCCATTTTTTTTGCCAAGCATGAATTCAATCGGCCGTTTTCAGACACCTGGCCCTAGTCGCGCATTTTTACTCAATCCGCCATTTTTAACGGCTTGAACTCACTTTCGAATTTATTTTTACTCATTTTAATTTTAATAAAGTTCAACAGAAAGTATATGACGCATTTGACAATGGTTTTAAGTTTAATATTGAAGCCCAAATAATTCGATTCCAAAGAAGTATTTCCATTCTAGAGAAAAACATCATTTTTAAGAGAAAACATTATATTCTCTAATTCGTGATTTAGTCTCATTTCACTATTGAATATTTAATAAAATGTTAAATTAAATTTCATTTGATTTTCAAATCTTTTAATTAAATACATCTATATATATTTTATTTAATCAAAATATTAATATAATATAGTTTTAATTTACGTTATATATTTATGTATAACTATTTAAATTAATAATTTAAATAATATCGTATATATATCTATATTTTATAAAGACTATACTATATACGTATTTTAATATAATATTAAATATATAAATATATTTACCTTTACACCTATACATGTATATACATTTACATTTTATATTATACGTACATATACTGTGAACCAGTCAGCATACTTTCACTATACGTACTCATGTATATGTATATATACGTGTATATGTAAGTTCCGAGGTAATATATCGTCATAAAATATGCAAACAACAGGTTAGTTGTGGACACGTATACATGTATATATACTTGTATAAGTATTCATAAATACACTTATATTAACACACACGTATGGCATATCCATTTGCTCTAATGCGTTGTATTGACATGAATGTACTTATGGACACTTGCGCATACCGTATTTTATATGTATACCTACTTATGCACATGCCCGCCTCTAACAAGAAACATTATAACACATAGGATTATACTGGCAAGCATTACTTATTTACACACTCAGAAGTAGATACGACTCCTAATGATACTAAACAAGCCTACATATGACTTACCCTTAACCACAACAATGACTTAGCTTACTCAGTCTATAGTTTGTGTGTGTATGTCCAATTGCTACTCGTTACTATTTACCCGACCAAGTTCCTCCCCAAGTGATATCTCTCCTCTGCCTGGAGGTATAAACCTATTTCCTGCACATCATGATGACACGACAATGGAAGTCATTTGCTCAAAACAAGGCTATATACATAAAACATCGTTGAAAGTTTAGAACAACATTATTCCATAACTTAATATGCTACTTTCATTCAAGAATTACATCAATAGGAGTATCAGATAATGAGACAATCATTAGGACACATTCAATTGATCACAAGAATAATTTGTTTTATTCATCAGAAAGATTCAAACATTTACAATGTACTTCCTATGCAGTAGTAACTATAAAATCGGGGTGTAACACCCGTGGTACCATGTCAAAGGCTATTTTAAAGTCTACAAAGCAGCAAAAGGCCTCCTCCCCTTGAACGTTCCATATTTTTTGAATAAAAACTCTAAGAGTAATACCGTGATTAATAGTGGAATGCTTCGGTCTAAAACTAGCCTATCCCTCTACTCTTTTTCCATCTTTCTCAACCCAACTAATAATTTTGTGTTCAATCATGCTTCCAAATTTTTTTCCAAGAAGCAAATTAATCATAATATTGTGATATTTTGATGGGTTATTGGTGTGACCACTTTTGTATAAGGGAATAACAACACTAGTCGTCCAACCTTTCAGGAAGCCTTCTTGAATAACCCTGTTGAAGATGCACCTAATACAAGGTACAAGGACCTCACTACCCCACTTTAAGTGTTCTACTTGTAGCCCATCAATATCTTGCACATTTCCTCTAGCCAACTATTTTATTCATTGATTGATACCTTCGAAGGTAAAAAGTTTAGTAGTAGCCTTGATTATTGGAGGTCTATGTTTATCTTTGTCACATTCATATAGTATCTTTGCATAGTCCAACCAATGAGATCTTGTGATATTATTTTCCATTTGTTTTCTTTTTTGTTGTATCTCCTTCCAAAATTTATTAGGGTTGTTCTTTCCAAGGGAAATCAACTCCATTCTTCTTGTGCTCACATATTTTTCTTTTTTATTTCGTATCTTTTTTTTCTATTCTTTCTTGTTTTTTGTGGTCCTTCCAACCTTACGAAGTTTTCTTTTTGTTATCTTGCACTCTTCACTAAACCATGGGTTTGTTGGAAAAGTATTTGTATTTACCCTCTTAGGCCTAGCTCTCTTACACTCACCCAAAGCCTTGTGAACTAGGGGGGTCACTACTTGATCAAAATCAATATATAAAAAGAGAATAGAGGAGCAGTGAGATATATTCATTTACCTTAGAAACATAGTCCATTTCTAAGAATTTTGAAGGTGATTCAAGGGCAGAAATAGATAATAGAAACCAAGAACAAGCTTGGGAGAATGCAACCAACTGATCATCAACTTCATTATTATCATTATTCCCTGAAACAATAGTAGATTCCAACTCCTTAAATGCCTTAGCAATATCTCTCATGGGTCTCATCTCCTCCTCCTTGGCTTTCTTTGCCAAACCCATTTTGTACCTCATCCCAATATCCTCACAATAGATGCTACCATATATTGGGAGCAAGGAATCTATAAATTTTTGTAGGAATTTAGACTATCTCCTATGGTTGGGCCGAATTTCCAAATTCCCTATCGACTCTCCAAAACATGGTTGAACCCTTCTACCCATGCATGTCTTTGCACTCTTCTCCTATGTGTACCATATCCCCATGAGATTCTTTTTCCTTGATAATTTTGTACCATTATTCACCAAATAAATCATTTTCTACTCACTTCTTGAGGAAAAACACACCCTCAAACTCCCCAAAAAAATTTCCTTTATGATGAGTTGTGGCTTAATCTTCTTCTACATGTTGTTCTTATGTTTCTCACACATTTCTTCTCCTCATGTCCTGCCTTCTTCCCCTCTTCTCACCCATGCCATTCTCTCCACTCTTCTCCCTTCGAGTTTGAAAAAATCTCTCCATAATTTTTTCTTGGTAGATCCATCACCCATTCAAGAGCTCTTTTATGGCACAAGCAGAATAGATACCAATTTTTTTTTTAGTCTGGATTTTCATCTACTCCTTGCCTTTGCTTGGAAGTTTCTGAAGCCTCTAATTAATGAGTGAGGCCCATGTTTTCCTCCATCACCAATTTCACTCGATTAATGGGTGCCTATACTTTCACATGGTACCCACATTGGCCTTACCATGTTGACTACTGTTATGCAAAATTTTATGGAGGCCCATACCCCCTTGTTGTCTTGTTCATCCTATTCCCTTAAATTCCCTTCTTATATATAAATTAATTTATTTTCTTCCATAGTCATCTAACGTGGAAGTGGGGGATATGGGGATGTAACAAATTTCTTGAATGGTAGTGCATCTATGCCATTAGCCTCTTGATTGGATACAATATAAAGGATAGAAGAATGAAAGAGTGGTGTAAGTAATGTAGCCATGCAGGATGAAGCAACATATAAATTCAAGGAAGACATATGTTGGGTTTCTAATTTGGAAAAACAAAAACTAGCACAACCTTCAAGCACCTTCCATATAGTCTCCATTCAAACTCCAATGTTCCCCATTCAAAACCATTTGATTAGAGAAGAAATCAATCAATAATGCTCACTTCGAAAAAATATCATAAATGTCATTTTTTACAAGTGTGGAAAAATATAACATGAAGAATGGGACACACCATGGAACCTATAGCACTATTTGGACCCATCCAATCTCCAAACAATCAGCATCCCCACACAACTTAGGAATTTTTAGAGAAGCTTCTTGAAAATGATGTACTATTGGAATGACTAGGACGAGCTAGCAGGTGAGGTTGACAAGAATTTCAAGTTTTCTTTTAGAAGTGTTGAAGAAGCCATTGAATTTATTATTTAAATTAATTAAATAAAGGCTTCCCTGTGATTTAAGTTTATGATTTTATTAATTAAAATCATTTGATCAAAAAGTTAAGATGGGGCTAGCATGGTAAATTTTAAAGGATCCCATCAATTTGTGTAAGAAATACCTTAGTTCATTTACCCTAAGCCATATAAAGTAGAAATTAAGTGAAAAAATGATTGAACAAACCTCAAATAGAAACAAAGTAGGAGATATTTCACTGATTTTTATAGGTTTCTACTAGGAACTCTTCTACCACACCTAAACAAAAGTTGAAAAATGTAAGATAAGAAAATTAAACTTAGACAAGCAATGAAACTTTCTTTGGAAGCATCCTTCTGAGTGGCCACCTGGGGGGTCTAAGGAGGATAGGTGTGAGCTAGCTCAACTTTTGGCTTCTCGTGCTTGTAATTCTTTGAGGGGACCTGATGTCCTGGCTTGGGATGGATCTGATTTGTCTGAGAAGTACTTTGTGTCTGTTGGTTATAAGCAACTTGGTAGGCAGTTGCTTGGGGATATTAAGGTCTCTTGGTGGAAGCAAGTTTGGCACAAGTTGTCATGGCCCAAGTGCAATTTTTTCATGTGGTTAGTTGCTCAAAATTGGTATGTTACTTGGGATAATTTATGCAAGCAAGGTTTCCAAGGCCCTTCAATGTGTGTTTTGTGTCATAACTATGAGGAGAGTGTCTCCCATCTCTTTTTCCAATGTTCCTATGCTAGGGATATTTGGCATTTTTGGTGGGGGTGTGGAATATTCCCTTGGCATGTTTCCTCGCTTTGTGGATCGGTGGGGTAGGGCCCCTATTTCTACTTCCTTCCTTCAAGTTGCTTGGGCTCTTGGGCCATCCTTTATTATCTGGAACCTTTGGTTGGAGAGGAATTGTCAGATTTTTCAGGATGTGATGTTGGTGGCCCCTCGCTTGTGGTGGAAAATTCTGCATTATGTGGGAGAGAATGTTGTAGCTAAGTGTGATCTGACTGCTTCAGTGGATCCTATGATGTTGGTTGTTGTAATCATCTTCATCTTCCTCCCCCACAATGACACCTCATGTGTAATATATGTAGACATCCTACCCTAAAGGTGAAGAGGGAGGGGAGTTGGTCTCCTCCACCTCAAGGAGTCTTAAAAATTAACACAGATGGATCTTCTCGAGGAAACTCGGGTCATGCTGGAATTGGTGGTGTTGGTTGGGACAACTCTGGAGATGTTCAATATATATTCTTTGTTTATAAGGGTCTTCATACTAATAATTTAATGGAGGCTTAGGCCATTTTATCAGTTGTGGAGCGTGGAAGTCAGTTGGGTTGGTGCAAGATCATATGTGAGTTTGATTCCCAGGTTGTGGTGAACTTGTTGAATAGGTGGCATTTGGAGGATGTTAGCTGACATCTGGCTTTGATTGTTGAACAGATTCTTAACCTTTGTGTTTCTTTGGAATTTTTTACTTTCACTCATATTCCTAGAAATGGAATGTTGTAGCTGATTGTTTGGCTAAATGGGCTTCTGATCATATTCATGATTGGAATTTGGTGGACCGGGGTCAGTTACCCCCAGATTTGTCTCAACAACTAGATCACTTGGTGGAGCTTTATAGGGTTATCTAATGCCTTTGCTTTGTACTTCTTGTTTAAATAAAAAATTTACCCCTCCTTTATGTTTTAAGAATACCATAACATGAGTAGAGAATGCACTCTTGTAAATTTTCTTATGACTGAACAAGCCCCAAATATTGTAAATAAAAAAATTACAAGAGATGTCTAGACACATACCCAGTATACAAACAATTTCAAAAGTTTCAAACCTTTCAAAAGCTCTAAAGGCTGGAGATTCAAACCTACATGCCTTCGGTACATTTGCAAGCCCCCCAACAAGTTTCAAATATTCAAAAGACCTAGAGATGGAAGAAATTCAAATTCATCTTTGTACAGAACATGTGCAATACCTCAAGCCTGTAAAGGCCTCAAACATTTAAATACCCAGAAGACTAAAGAGCTTCAGACCCACTTGCATTTTGCACATTTACAACGTCCCAACAAGTTTGAATGCACTCTTGTAAATATGCTTATGACTGAACAAGCCCCAAATATTATAAATAAACAGATTATCAGAGATGTCTAGACACATGCTCTGCATACAAGCAATGTCAAAAGTTTCAAACCTTTCAAAAGCTCTAAAGGCTGGAGATTCAAACCTACCTACCTTCGGTACATTTGCAAGCCCCCCAACAAGTTTCAAATATTCAAAAGACCTAGAGATGGAAGAAATTCAAATTCATCTTTGTACAGAACATGTGCAATACCTCAAGCTCGTAAAGGCCTCAAACATTTAAATACCCAGAAGATTGAAGAGCTTCATACCCACCTATATTTTGCACATTTACAACATCCCAACAAGTTCCAAAGTTTCAAAAGCCCTGTTGATTTAGGATATTCAAACACCTTTGCATTTGGAACATTTAAAAAGTTATAATCTTTTAAATAAACTATTATTGAAGTGACTTGACATTTTAAACCCATCTGCTTCACACATCTACAATGATCCAACATATCTTAAAACTTCAAATTCCCTAAATATTTAAGATATTTAAACCATATTTTGGAAAATTATGATGACCAACATTGAGGAAATTTGAAAGTTACACCTATATTTTGGGCATTTATGGTGATCCAACAAAATGCAAAATTTCAAATCCTTTGGAGATTGAATGATTCCAAACCTATGCGAATTTTGCATATTTATGGTGATACAATAGGTACTAAAGGTTTTGTGATGCATATCGTCCTGCCCATGCCAAAACAGTCACTATCATAGATTTTTTTTGCCATTTGCAAAGCTATACATGTAGGTATACATGAAGGTTATGGGCTCTACAACATTTAAAGACTGGAAGAGGCTGGCCACCAATAATGGAATGTATTATCCCACATATAGATGTAGAACCCATGTATGTGTTACTTCCCAAAAACACAAGCCTAATCTTAGAACATCCCTCTCCTTTTAAGGTTAGGGATGTGTCATCAACAAGGTAAAAAGAGAGTTCATCAATAGACTACATATGATTAAAGAGGTAATGATGAGAGTGGGTAGTCTCTCCTTCACTTTGGGCTAAATTTAAACTTGGAAGTGATTCCTAGAAGTGTCCTTAATAGTCTTGTACATCAAAAAAATATAACATGATAACAACAATCAACATCTACACCTAATGCACACTTGACCACAATTATTTTCACTATATCAAAGACAATTAATTTCATATAACCTCTATATAACTAATAACATTTTGCAAATGCACATATGGACAACAACAATATTGCAATAATCCCTTTTGATGATTTCATTTGATATTTCTTACACAATGGTAAGCTACAAACATAATGGACATGATCTCTTATAATTTAGTTGTTTAGGGTTTGCATAAGATAAAATTCTCTAGTTCGCAACACCAAATCATGAACATGTATATACTAATCTACTTCTACTCTACTCCTATTGTAGCACAAGTATGTATGTGATTAAAATAATGGATGACTGAATCCTCACCAATGTGGACTATTGCTTGCTCCATTGAGCAAAAATGTCATAAACAATAAAGATAAAATAGATGCCATCAACTAAAATACTAACAAAATTAGACTTCATTTGTATACAAATAAATATTGCATTCCATGTGATAGAAATATTTAATAATCCATCTTAAAACTACAACAGCCCATATGCCCTAGAATCAACTTGAGATACTTGTAGATGAAAAAACTGGATCAACAACCCATTGTTTGAATGTAAAATGAGTTGGTACTTATAAATTTTCATTTCTAGCATCCACCTAATTGTGGGAAATTTAGGAGGAGATGGAACTTGTGGATGTCACATGCAAGGGTTGTCCAAGTACATGGAACAACCAAAAAAAGTGGTAGATATCTCTTGCAAGTCAAAGAGGGTGGCTAAAACTTAAACAACCCTCATTAATGGCAACATGAGCACCCCTCATGAATTTTCAATTAGATCTCTATGTGAAATTGTGGTATTAGGCCAAATAGCTATACCTCAAGTAGGAATGGAGGAGCTAATGGTTGCAAGGCCAAATATGGTATGAAAGGAGTGATGGGCAAGTTGTAGAGGTAGATGAAAAATAATATTAAGGTTTCTAGAAGTGGAACAAACAAATCAACAAGTCTTCAAGTCTAGGAGGGAGCTTGGAACTAGGTCCAAAAGTGCAAGGTAATTCTAAAAATTTGATGGTGAGAAATAGAGGAAATTTTCTAATGGGAACCAAGAGGTGGGATGAAATAGGGAAATGGATTCAAGAGAAAAATTACAAGATACTCCTAGAGGTACAGGCTTTAGGGAAGGCATGATAACTAAAAAAGTTAAATTTGGACATCAAGAGGCACCTGACACTAGGGATTAGAAAAAGGGGAAAGCTAGGGGCTAGGTCCTAGGAGGGACCATGAACTTGGGAAATTGGGGACAAGGGGAACTCAAGGGGAAAATCAATTGCAAGACTAGAGAGGAAACAAGGATCAAGACCAAAGAGAATAGTGATAAGGTCCAAGAAAATAATGAAGCATGGGAGGAAAAGGACATGGACTAGAACAAAGGGGATGATGGAAGGGGTGCCATGGGGATTGGAGGGTAGAGGATTGCAAGGTTCAAGAATAAATGTGGAATTGGCACCAACAACATGGTGCAAAAGTTTGGGATCCTCTTAGAGGTATAGGATCTAAGGGGTTAGGGACCAAGGGATACAAAAAGATGAGTCCCTTAGGTTCCATGGAGTTTTAGAACTCTCAAAAACAAAGCATAGTAGGAATCAAGACCCCATATGATCAAACAAGAGGGGGAAATATGTGGTATCAAGGGCTAGGTACTAGGGACATACTCATACCTTGCATCAAGATCTATGGCACAAGGCCATGGAGAAACTACTACAACAACTTACCTTTATTAAAGAAAAACATACTAAAGGAGTTGATCTCCCTTGAGCCATAGCTACACTCACCACTTAGCTAAAACAAATTAAGCCTTCTTCCTACATGCATCAACCTAATAGATATTTCCCAAGAAGTGAAGACAAACTACACAATAAATTTTATTACTATAGGCTACCCACAAAAAATAGGCGCTAGACCTATTTCATGATGCATCACTCATGTCCATAGTAGCAAGGGGTGAAACTTGAAAAATTAAGTTAGCATCAAAATAATTGAAACCTGCAAAAGAAATTAAATCTCCTTCACACATGAGTATATTTTTGTCATAAATGTTGACTTATTTGAATTGAGATAAAAGAAAATTCTCAAATTCACATAGCAAATAAAATTATATATAATTACAACCCTACTTCACACAAGTAAGGACATCATATTGCACCCCAAATTGGAATTCCTCAAGATCAATCACACTATTAAGTTGATAAAAAAACTAGGCTCCAACTTGGCACATGTGTTTCTACTCAACACCATCATCATTGATATGTTGGAACCACATAAAAGACTCCAACTAAAGCATATA